>VZTI01000612.1:817031-831615 GCA_013397865.1 Struthidea cinerea | reverse complement strand
GCGGCCGGCCGGCGGCGGGGAGCCGGTGCCTAGAGATAAGCCAGGCTGTACTTGCCGTGGTCCCCAGCCCTCTCCCGAGGAGCATCCGCTCAGCCGGGCTGTGAAGGACTCCCGGGCCCCTGTCCTAAGAGCCTCCCGCCTTGCCTTGGTGCGCGTGGATGCTTGGCATCCTGGTGTAGGTTTGGGTGGATGACCCCCCCTCACCCGGCTGAGGGGTATCTGAGCAGGAAGAGGTGCACCCCAGGCTACATGGCACAGAATGGACCCACCACAGGAAGCCAGCTTCCGCTTGCCATGGGGGCTGCTAGCAACTAGAAGAAAGGGGGGAGCAAATCATGCTCCCCCCGCCACTGTCTCTTCCCCAGAGAATGCAATGTTTCCCCCACAATGGGGAAGGCTTGGCTGCGTGAGATGGCACGTAATCAAGTCCTGAAACAAGATTGGCTGTGCAGGGCAAGGCCTTGTGATGGCTGTGTTAGATGCTGCTCAACCGAGCAACCCAAGAACTATTTGTTCTCAGGTGGGAATCGCCTTGCTTTGCCAACTTGCCCGCAGAGTCGCAGCGTTTGGCACAGTTGTGACGCACACCCCGATGTGGGGCTGAGCTTCTGTGACGGAGACAAGTGTTTCTCCTAGTGAGGGGGGGCTTCCCACATCCGTAATGCCCTCTCAGGGGTAGAGGCATCACACCAGAGTTATTTGGTTTGGCTTCTGGTAATTACCTTCAGCTAATCACAGTATTTTTTCCTGTTGTACATTCCCTCGATGGAAGGTTTTCATCATAAGTGTACACACGGAGCATGAGCGAAGTGTTCTCACAGCTGAGGGCAAAGCTTTGCCCCAAACCCAGTCTGGAGTTTAATACTGAGTAATGGTGCAAGAGGAAGAGAAACTAAGAGGCACTGACATGAGCAAGCAAATGTCTTCAGTAGCGGGAACAGCAAGAAGGCTCTGTCCTTGCCTGGCAGAGCACATCTGGATTGAAGCTGAAGATGAGCTGGGAGACAGCCTGAGTGTTTACTTCCCTGTTAGGAAGGAGTCTGTGCATCTACTAATTAGTTCATTAATGCTGACTGTGGGATCTCTTCTGAGGATTGGCTAGAAGTCTCATGACAAGCAAAGTTATACTAAACCCAGCCTCCCACACTCCCCAGACAGGCTTTCTAGTCCTGTCCTATCTACAGGCTGATTCTGCGGCTCCTCAGAATGGAAGAGCTTCACCAGTTTTCCCAGCTGTAATGCTAGAGCCAAGGTGCCCATGGAGAGAGCCAGGCATCTTTTAATCAGAGCTGTGGAAGTAACGCTTCCCCCCGGCTTGTCTGTCACAGTGTGCCCAGGGCTCCTCGCTCACTGTTTTATTAGTGAGCCCCATAGATGCAGCTGGTTGGAGATGCTTTTAGTGCTTGAGGCTGTCTTGTTTGGTGGTTTAAGCCCTTTGCCTGTCAGACTTGCTTGGAGAGACCTAATGCAAACACCTCATTAGCTAGGAAAACATTAATCAGTGGTGCCTTGGTTACTGTAGGCAGGAGAGGCTCTCAGAGAGCTCCCCAAACGGTTGCCTTTGCTCTTCTGTTTTCTCTCACTCACAGTGCTGTTCAGAACGGGAAATCTGTAAAGAGTGAGGGAGGGAGCCGTAGGTCTGCTGGTTGTACAGCTCTGGGCTCGCCATGTCCAGGCAGGCGACAGCTTTCCTGGGATCTACTCCCACTGCTGGGAAAAGAAACTATTCTTGTGGTTAGAGTGCTGAGGCTGTGGATTTGTGCCTCCGCTATTCTTGTCTTTCCTCTTGACCCTGCGGCAGAGGTAGGTGGCATTTATATTTAGAAGTGCTGAACATCCACCACTCAGGTCGATGCAGATGGGGACTGTGAGCACCCAGCGACTCATTGAACTGCCACTGGCTTTGTATGTGAAAACAAGTCAGGGCTGATAGTAATGCTAAAGTCTATGGTGCAATTGCTCATCCAGTGACAGAAGGTCCCAAGAGAGAAGGGATCACAGGGCCACAGGCTACATCCCTTTCATCGGCCAGACAAACCCATCTTCTTTTCTTCTTTTCATCTCTGTCAGCAGCACATTTCCTTGTGTGCCTTTTTTAAATGTCTGCCACAAAACAGCTCCAGGCAAAGAGTTAAAATCATGCTATCATTTTATTTCAAAAGACTTGGGCAACTACACTTCCCTGTAATTGTAATTTTGAACATACAAAAAGTACAGGGGTTTTGGCCAAGTAGTTCCTGTTTCCCCAGATGCCCTGGCTGGTACTGAGCTGAGAGGAGCACTGGGCTTGCACAAAGGGAGCTGGCAAAAATCTTGGCTCTACATCTGACAAAAATCTTCACTGTCCATAGTTCCCTCGGGCTCACCCACTTGTGCCATCTCAAGGTGTTTGTCAGCCTGGTGCTCGTGGGGTAAGAACAGGAGGTGGAGGCAGAGGTGAGGAGCACGTGCTTCGATGGTTGGAGTGTCAGCAGGATCCTCCTTGGATACCTCCCTGCCTGCCTCCACAGGAGAGGAGCGTCAAAGCAGGCGGGATGAAGCAATGGGGCTAAAACTGTCTCTCCCTGTCCTCCAAGTTAGAAGGAGTCTCACTTTGGCAGGAAGGAAGTTGGCTAGCAGGGAAGATGGGGGCGTGATGGTCAGTGAAATGCGTGGGCGCTGTCTTCCAAAAATTATTCGCCCAAATGTCACCCTCTCCATGGCTCCCTAGTGCTACTGGCAGCCCCTCTGCCTCAGGGAAGTCAGAGCTGCAGTAATCAGGCACTGGCACATTAGTCCCCAAGAGAGAGTGGCAGGAGGGCAGGAGATGTCAAGCATGAGGAGTGGAGTGGCAAGCGGAAGATGGTGGGTGCACTTCAGGCAGTGATCTGTATCCTGCTTATTGTGTGGGCAGGTAGAGAACAAACCCTGTGCACTCAAGCTCAAATGGTCTCCTCCAAGCATCCGTCTTTTCCATGTGACCCAAGACTCCAAATATCTGTCTCTTCCATATAAACAAGCTCCTTTTCTGCTGACTTGGGTCCTGATGGGACTGCTCTGCGTGGAAGTGAAGAGAGGGGCTTTCCAGCTGTAGGCCTGGCTACCTCTGAGCAGACTACAGGCAGATTTATTGTTGTGCCCCAGCCTCCAGACCACCTCAAGCTTTGTTAGGATTCACTGAGGAAACCCCATCCCTCCCAGCCTCACCTGGCAGATGCACAATTCCAGCATCCTGGGAAAAGGATGGGTGTGGGACCAGCTCCTTCAAGGTGAAATGGGGTGTGAAGGGTTCACCTGTTTTGTTCCAGCACAAGAGAAAACCTTCCCATTTCCTTGGGCTGATGTCAGCCTCTGCCAGCTCTGGAGAGTTGATTCATCAGTGTGTGAAGTTAAGGCAGAGTTTCCTCTCTCTAGGACTATATAGTCTATCTTAAACTTAAAAACATGTTTTCCTTTCTGCCCGTGCTGGTCCTTGGGCCACACACCACTTTCCAGCTTTGGTGCCTGATGCCGCGGTGATGGAAAGGCTGGGGGCTGTGCCTCTGCAGGAGAGTGACTGTCTTCTGCATGGGGCTCTGTATGCAAAGCAGTGCAGCACCTCTGCAGGAGTGAAGGTCGGGGGACCCCAGCTTAATCACAGGAGGGAGACCTAGGCCTCCTTCAGATGGAAAATGGGACTGTGTGGTTTTGGTTGGGTGTGTGTTTCAGGGAGGGAGGGGAGCAGAGGAAGCCTGACTTCCTCCTTCCACCAGAGACAAGTAGTGCCCCGTCTGCTGATAAGAAATCACGTGCCAGTGACTCGTGGGCTGAAATGCCTTAACAAGGTCTTGGGGACAGTTAATCGAGTAAAATCGGGGCCCCATGGGGGCTGATGTTCTGAACTCTGCTCCACGTGAAGGCAGTGAAGGGGCCTCCCTTGCCTGCATGGGTTGTTGCTGAACATGAAGGCTCATCTTGAAGGGGCCAGGAGCCACTTCTAACCGTTCACTGGCATGTGCCAGTCATAACCCTCCCAAGTCATGTAGTCCTGGCCTGGAGATCTTCCCTGAGCAGGGGAATAGAGGTTGTCCCCATTCGGGCTGTCTGCTCCAGTGTGGCTGCTTTCTCACCGCTGTCCCTGCTGCACAGGGGTGTTGCTGAACCCCTGTGCCCTGTGTGCCTGGGTGAGTGCTCAGAGTGTGACAGCAAAGATAAAAGAAGGGGAAAGAAGGAAAAAGAAGCAGAGGACTGGAGAGACTCGGTTTTAGGAGAAGGATTAAAGAAGTCTGATGCAGAGAGCACACCTTGTTGTTGGTCAGGCTGGGAGTCCCCCTGCTTTGCTGGGCTGAGCTGTTGCCAGCTGCCCAGCAGTGGGATGCCCATAGTTAATGGGAAGTGGGGATGCTCCTGGTTTTACCAGAGGGTCTTCAGAAACCTCCTTGATTGATTGCCAGGATTCAAGTCCATCCCAAGTTTCCTAGCATGCTGCCACTTGTGGGGCATTAGAGAAAGTGAGTCCTAACATGGGTCTGCCAGGAGGGAGAAGAGAAGAGATCTTCCTCTGTCCAGCTCCCTGTCCCTGAACTCTCAGGTCTTCCTCTGTGCATGCTCAGGAGTTTGGTAAAAAGGGGAGAGCTTGATGTCCCTCCAAGCAAGGCCAGGCAGCTCTGCACAAGTTGCTTTGGGATGCCCCAGGAGTTGCTGGCTGCTGCAGGGCTCACGCATGTACAGCCTTGGCATAAAGTGGGTAAGTCCTGGCAGCCTTCTGAGATCGTGCATGCAAGAGGTTTTTTTCCCTGTTTGGATGACTTCAGCCTGGCCTGGAGGAAGTTTCTTCAAACTTTCCACCTGCCTAGGTTTGCCTTGGGGCTGGGGAGAAACACAGGGAACTTCAGCACAGAGGAAGGGAAAAAATGGCTGGAAATTTCCATGTCCTAGGATGCAGAAGCCTGGCTGTAACAGATCAGCCAAAGTGGGGAGGGCTTCAGGTCCTTGCACACTGCAGGCAGGCTCAACTGCTGCTGGGAAAGGGTTGAGCTCAGCTAATTTAACACAGAAATTTTCTTTTTTTATTGGCTTGGGTTTGGGTTTTTTTTGTATAATGTGAATAAATGAGGAGTCAGACATGACTGTGTAGGAAGAGGTTGTGGGATCTGAGCTGTGAGAGTGGTTACCGCGTGCCTCTCAATGAGCTGCTGCGTGGGATGCTCTCTGTGTCACAGAGCTGGGAAGCCCCTCTGACTGGGGCAGATATGGGGCTGAAGGGGGCCCCTGAAGTATCTTAGACCCACGGCTCGTGCCTCATTAAAAGAAAATCTTGGTACAGTGAGGATACCTGGGGGGTTGTAAATGATTGCTAGGATGTGTTGTACAGGCTCTGGCAAAGTCCAGGCACTTTCCTCTTGCAAGAGGCTCTTCTGACCTCAAGATATCTCTTTGTGTACAGAAACTGTAGAATGTATTTGCCTCCCAAGGAGTGAGGTGTGAGTTTGTTCTGTTTGAAATGCATTTACCACAGTCAATGGACTTCTTGGGATGTTCACTGCTTTTATTGAAATTGTTCATCATGCTTCTCTGACGGTGACTGGCCACTGCTAGGGTGGGCTGACCTGTCTTCTGGCTTGGCCCATCTGTGCATAGATGGTAGTATGGGACAGGCCCCTTGTTTTGCAGGGAACAGCCCACATGCATCTGATGTTTAGTGCTTCTGCAATCCCAGACCCACCATCTGCTCAGAAATGGAGCAAAATTCTCAAATGTGTGGGTGCAGAGTCTAGAGGGTGTGAGACCAGGGTCAGGGCACCTTCTTGTCCCCACCTCACTGAAAAAGGAGGCACCCACAGCCCTCCTGCAGTGCCTTTCCTGTCAGTCAGCCTCCAGCACTCCTCATCCTCAAGCACTCAGACCAGACCCTCTGCAGAGCACCCCAGGAAAGGTGAGACTGTCTCCTCTGCTCACCTGTCGGTTCCCACCCCTCACTTGGGTCCCAGGAGCAGCAGGCTGGGAGGCAGCTGCTGCCCAGACTGGAGATCAGGAATGCTGAACCCAGCATGGCTGAAAGGACTTTGCATCCCTCTAGCCGCAACTTCCCTCCAGTCCCATCCCAACCCCCCCTCCACTCAAATTCAAGCTGTGCCCTTCCCAGGGAAGGGGCGAAGAAACCTGCAGGGCAGGAACACAGAACATGGGATGTGGCAGCTGGGATCCACTGCTCCCTTGGAGCTGCCAGAGGGCAGCTGGAACAGCTTTATGGAGCAGGGCAGCATTGCATTGGTATGTGGGGAGGAAGGAGGGGAGCCAGGCTGGCCTGGTTCAGAGCTGCAGGGCAGGATCGAGCTGTGCTTGCTGAGCCCGCTGGCAGAGGTTCGTGCTGATGGCTGAGGAAGCGGTTAGCAGTGCAGGTTACAGGGCTGGAAGAGGAGAGCAGGGTAATCGTGGAATTCCCCTGCTGTTTTCCTCCTCCCTTGCTCTCCTTTCTATTGCTGCTGGGGCCATTTCCTCCCCTGAACAAGTTTCTCTTGCGTGAATTGTTTGCATGATTTCCTACTGCTCCACTCAGCCAAAACAAGGAGCTGGGAATGAGCTGTTCCTGCTGCAGACAGGGACCTTGTCTAGAGGGGGAGAAAAACTTGTCAAAGCAAATTCAATTGAATGCTGGATCCCCTGATTTAGGTGCTTCTGAGGTGAGATGGTGAAGGGAGAGAGGCTGCTTTGAGGACAAGGTGTCTTGCTCTGCAGACGGGGGGATCTGCATGGTCAGCTCCTTTTCTACAGAGGTGGAAAAGGATAGCCAGAGAACTGGTGGGGCTTCATCAGTTCTGCTTGTGTGTCAGACCTGGGTGTCACTGTGGAAATGGATGCTCTCCTGTGCTTAAGCTAGGACCACTTTGGGCATGGCATGTTCAGTCCCAGGGACATCCCCAGGGATAGCCCCAACCTCTCTGCTCCAGGGCTGTTACCTCTGTGATGATGGGTAGATCACTTTGTGCCAGGGATGTCCTGTGCCTTTGTGATTCAGAGCGTTGAGTCCCCTTATGCCAGGACAGAGCTGGTGAGCAAGTGGAAAAGCTGAGAATGAACCCAGCAGTCTGTACTCCTGCCAGCAGTCTGTACTCCTGCCATGTTTCCCCTGCCCACAGCTCCTCCATCCCTTGCCCTCTCCAAAATTCCCCGTTGCCCTTTCTGACAGTTCCTGCTGGACACCCACCCCTGTGGCTGCAGCCAGGAGCACTGCAGGCAAGAGCGCGGGGAGGGAGGGAGCAGGCAAGTAGAGGAAAGCAGAGGAGAGACGTGCAGGCAGCCCGGGATGGGCAAGGATCTGACGGCAGGGCGGAGGGGGGCTCGTTCTGGCAAGGGCACACTGCTGTGGCTGGCTGGGGGAGGAGCAGTGCCTGGCTGCGAGCAGATGTCTCTCCATCGCCATGCCCTGGCTCTGGCGCATGATGTGCCAGCACTTAGCAGCCCATCAACAGCTGGGCCACGCGGCTGCCGTGGCACAGAGAGAGGTGTGCTCATAGCCCCGGTGGGAAAAAGTGGAGACTGGCACGATGCCTGCGCCTCATGAATCCTGGGTGTAAGAGGTTTCCTGCGTTAGGAGACAATCCCAGTTCCCGGTTGGCAGCACGGCCCGTGGCACAGAATGCCTCAGTGCACATGTGCTCACGGTGGGCTCCTCCCAGCCCGCTGGCCTTGTCATGATTCCCCCAAGTAGCTCAGGTTCCTGCAGCCATTTCAGGAAGTTGAGGGCTGGCAATGAGGAAAGGCGGGAACGAATGCAGAAATGAAAGCCCAGGAGGAGGCTGCACCGGGTGGAGAAGGAAGGGGGAGGGGGGAAAGCAGTGCTTCAAAGCAGGCACATCCCAGCTGTGAGGTGAAAGCCTGAACTCTGGCTAGGGGGATGGTCGCCCTCGTTGCCTCTGCAGCATGGATGCCCAAACTAGCTGAGCCCCGAGCGCCTCCACTGCCTTGTTGAGCTGCAAAGGCAGCCAAGCCAGGAAAAGTGAGGTGCTGGCAGTGGCGGAGGGCTGCTCGGGCGTTTCCACCTCCCCGGGGTGACTGCCCCACTCGTCCCCACATGACAGTGCAGTGTGGTGTGGGTAGTGACAGAGGGGCCCGGGGGATTCCTGGGGCATGAGGGCTGTCTGCCGTGGGACAGAACCCGGAGCCCTGCTCTCTCCCCTGGGAGCCCAGCGTGGCTCTGGAAAGCGAAAGCACCAGCGGTTTAAAGTTCAAGCTGAATTGCTGTGGAAAGTCCCCTATTTGAGCAGTCTTAACGCTGCTGTACCTGAAAAAGGCAGATCCTGCAGCCTCTTCCCGCACGTGGTGCCTGGGAGCAGGTTTGGAGAAACAGGGGCTGTCCCTGCAAGTGTGCAAAGGACACCTCAGCAGAGGTGCTGCCACAGGGACTGGGGCCTGATGCAAAACCCAGCAGGGAATCTTCCCCGCTCGGATCATACTCAGGCTAGGGTCAGCAAAAGCCTGATGAGGGGAGGGGTATTCTTACAGCTGGTTGCCTTGTTCCTGGGCTGGGCCCCTTGGCTGTGCCTCTGCCCCGTGGTCCACTGAGGGTGGCCAGACTCTGCCCATGGGGCTGCATGGCCCCTGCTTGCAGCCCCCTCCCCTGCCATGGGAGTGCTGGCAGTGAGGGGGCACCCCGTAGCTATGCAGAGGCAAGCAAATGTGGGTGGCCTCCCCTTCCAGTGGGGAATTCCCCGCTGCAGTGTGACCTGGGGCTTCCCCGGGGACAAAGCCTCTCCTATTGGGCACAGCCTGTACCTTGGCAGCAGGGTGGAGAGGAACTGGCCTCGTTTTGCCTTCAAAATCAGGTTTCAACTGAAGATGCCTGGGGTCCCAGATGCTGGCTTGATCTTCAAGCAGCACTTGGGAGGAGGTCAGTAAAGGACATTTTTGGGGACTGGCCTCTGAGCTTCTCAGAACACTCATGTGCAACTGGGAAAAAGGCAGTCCCAGCCCCACTTCTTGTCTGCAAAGCTTTAGGGCCAGGTGTTGCCCTCCTGCCTGTGGAGGGATGCTCTCTATCCCCCACATCACAGGTGGCATCCCAAAGCTGGGCTGTCTGGCGAGTGGGGTGTCTTGTCAGGGCTGGCACACCCTCCATCTCTTGACCCTGTAAGTCTCCATCAAAGCAGCATGGGTGGCAGATCCCAGCCTTCAGTTTGGAGCTGATTCCTTCCAGAGACAGAGGCCACCCAGGACCCCCAGTGCAGTGGTGAGGAGGGGGCAGGAGGCTCAGCTCATGCCTGCCATGCTGTGCAGAGTGGGAGCTGCTGCCTGCTCCTTGCTGCTGACCACAGTGGCCAGGTTTGGCCTGAGGGGGCTGCCCTATGGTGGGAGGATAGCCCTTCAGTGCAGGGGGCCCAGGAGACAGGAGGTTGCCAGGGGGGACTGGAAATTCCCTCTTGGCTCTGCCTCTGTTGTGGTCTCGCTCCTCTTCTGACTGTGCAGGGGCTGTCTGGAAATAAAACCTGTCCTTGGGCTGGGGGACTCTGGGGTGCCTGGCCACCCCATGGCTGTGAGGACCACAGTCCTGAGGACCAGAGCTCTCTGCTGGCCACCAAGCTCTGACAGCTGCATCTCTGGTGTCCCTCTGTGCTGACAGGCTGCATGCAGCCCTGCCGTGACAGTGCTAAAAGGGAAGGATGTGGGGGAGAGAAGAGGAAATCGGAGTGGACCGGCAGATTGGCTGGCATAGGGACTGTGCCATGCAGGTGATCTTGGACCAGCCCTGGGCTCCTGCGCAGCTTTGACTTTTTGCCTTTGTGGAGGGGAAAGCAGAAGTACAGTGTGCAGCTGGCAGCAGGGAACTGGAATTCCCCAGGCAGCTGCCAGAGCCCAGACCTCCCTCCACAGCCACCAAACCCAGTTCATGGACTCTGGAAAACACATCCCGGGCTCTTTGGACCTACACCAGTTGGAGGCCTGGCTTTGGACAGTGGCAGATTGAAACCCTACATGTGCTGTGAGGTCCGAGGGAGGACCCTGTGTTGCTTAGCAGGGACAGGAGGGTCTGTTCCCCATGGGGATCAGAGTAAAGGACTGTGGAGCCTCAGACCATGTTCCTGCCTTGGCCTTCTGCTGAGCTTCCCCAGGAAGAGGGCAGGATGGAGGAGCTCCAAGCTGGAGGGAAGGAGACTGGAGGAGGCAGGGAGATTATTACTTCATGCAGCAGAAAAGGATCTCTGCTCCTGAGCATGGCACTTGGGACTTATTTTACTTTTTTTTCTCTCCTGTCACCATTATCCCCTCTGCAGGTTGGTTCATCTGGCCATTATCCACTGTGTCCCAGCTGTAGCACTCTGCTGCATCGCTCAGCTACCCAGGGAGGTGCTGGAGATCCAAAATGATCTTTTCCAGGTATGCTGTTGTGATAGGCAGAAGATGGGAGGAAGAGAAATGCTGCAGCTATTTCCTGGATAGGTGCCAAATTCATCTGCTCTTTCCCCAATCCCGCAGGACTCTTCCCCCGGAGTGTGGTGAAGCTCCCACGTGAGCAGCCTCTTTGCAGGGAGGGGAAGAAGGGAGGTGGAAATACCCTAAGAGAAGTGTGACAGCTCCCAGCGCTGTGGGGTGAAGGGTTCCTTTGCAAGGCCCCAGGACATTGCAGACAGCCATGGAAGAGGCATGGCTGGAGTGTGGCAGAGTAGATAACTTGGGAGAATGAGATCTGTCTCCATGGGTGATCCCTGAGCTGAGGTGCAGGGGAGCAGCAAGCCGTGTGACCCCACCAGTGTCAGCCACATGTAACCTCAGGACAGGGATGGGGGTCTCCTGCGTGGCAGTCAGCCCATGCTGCCAGGCTAGCTCCTGGAGACTGATGGGGCTCATCACTCCTGGTGTCCCATGGGACATCCTCCCCTTTCCTAATTTCTCTCCAGACCCCGCTCCACCTCGCTGTGTACCTGGAGCAGCCCAGCGTGATCCAGGCACTGATCCGCAAGGGAGTGAACCCTGGGCTGCAGGACCGCAATGGCAACACCCCGTTGCACTTGGCCTGTGAGCAGCAGCACCTGCAGTGTGCCCAGCAGCTGCTGGAGGGCACAGCCACAGCGGATGGCACGACTCAGCCCCATGGGCACCACCAGGACCTGCAGCTCCAGAACTGGCAAGGTGAAACCTGGGGGCAGCCCAGTGGCAACATGAGGGCAGAGATCATGAGATGTGTATGCAGGGATCCAGGAGCACACAGAATGGGAATGGGGCTGGGATTGGTGTGTCCCAGGGTGGTCTGGGCTGACTGTGGCTCTTTTCTGCCTCCCTATCACAGGCTTGGCCTGTCTGCACATCAGTACCTTGAAAGGGAACATCCCAATGATGTCTCTGCTGCTGGAGAGTGGTGCCAACATTGATGTTCGGGTAAGACTGGGCATAGTGTGATGTTTTGTAAAGGCTGGGATGGTGGGTCTCTCCCTTGGGCACTCCCTTCAGCCCTGGAGAAGGCACTGCTGTGAGGCTTGGAGGCACTGAATTTTGAGGGAGCAGAGAGTAAAGGTCCTTGAGAGGTTGTTGGGTGCTGTGACAACAATCAGGGTGGGGACTGCCCTCTGCACCCAGTCGAAGGGGTGTGGGTGGGTGCTGCAGAGCCCAGCTGAGAGGACCCCCCACCAACACCCTTGTGACCTGCGGGTTGCAGGAGGGCACGAGCGGGAAGACCCCATTGCACCTGGCTGTGGAGTGCCACAACCGCAGGGCTGTCCAGTTCCTGCTGCGCAGTGGGGCGTACGTGGATGCCCAGATGTACAACGGGTGCACTCCGCTCCACCTGGCCGTGGGCCGCAAGGATGCTGCCATCGCCGCCATCCTCTCACACTCTGGGGCTGACACCCTGCTGAGGAACATGGAGAATGAGACAGCTCAGGACCTGGCTGATGGCAACGACGATGTGAGTCTCTGTGGGGGGAGGCCTGTGGCTCTGCAAGCATGCCAGCGGGTGCAGGAGTTGGATGATTAGAGGGGACCTCCTCAGAGGAGTTTCTAGCTGTTCCTATACTTCCCTGTAGGTTGTAGGCATTGGCTCTGTGGGGTGTGGCATAACTGCCTTTTGACTCAAGCCCTAGGAAAAGCCCAGACACGGTTTCTTGATACTTCCCTGGGCAGGTGGGAGGCTGCAGGACTGGGTGGGGGGAAGGTTCGGGCCCTACCCGGCTTGGTGGTGACTCAACCCTGGATGCTTACATGTCCATACCCTTGGTCTTTGCAGCTCCTTGCCCTGCTGCCCTTCGATGACCTGAAGATCTCAGGGAAGCCTGTTGTGTGCTCTGAATGAGCAGACGGACTCCTTTGGCCCCTTGGGCTGCCTCCTTGCTCTGTGCTGCTGCCCTGCTGCCCACTAGGATCTTGCCTGCCTGCAGTTCAGTGGGAGCAGAGACACTTTGGGAGACTTATCCCACTGCCCCTCCCCTCTTTGGAAAAGTTTTGTTTGCCTCAGGCTGCCTTCCCAGATGGAAGAGGGTGGCATTATGAGCACTACACAGGGGAGGCTTTTCTTTTAGTGTCTGTGCACTGCAGCAGGACTGAATTCCCCCTCCCTGCCGTGGACCTGACTTGTGGGGATCTCCAGCATACACAGGGAAGGAGCAGGAGAGGACTCATTTTCACACTGTAGGCCGGACAGAGCATCCTCTGGCACCCCATCAGAGGTGGGGGTGAGGAGAGTCAACACTCACTCTAATAAATGTTGTTGCTGTGGGCACCAGAGGTCTCATGTGATCTAACCCACCCCACAGCATCAGGAGGCTGTGCGTCACCATGGGGGCTTGGGGACGTGAGGGCTTACAGGGGTTTCCCCAGTCTGCCCACTCCCTTGCATCCTTCACACCGCAGAAGGTGAGTGGGAGCACAGGGCCTTCCCCACTTGCAGAGCCTTTCTACGGCTCAGGGCCAAGGCTGGGGGATCCCAGCCTGGTGCCCTATTCCCATGCTGTTTTGCCGAGCATCTGGCTTCAGGGCTGAAGAAAGAACATAGGAGATGCCAAAGACGTGGTTGTGGATCCCTGCTTCTGCCCTTGTGCCTGACACCTTGCTGCTTTACTGTGCTGTGGTTTCCTCTTTCACAGAGGACAGAAAGATCCTGCCCCATCTCCTGGCTTGGAAAGGGGTTAAAAAACTTAGGGCATGGGTCTTCCCTGGATTTTAGATTCTCCCAGGCTGAAAGGGGAGGAGGTGGCAGCATTATCTTCCCATCCCTTCTGTTGTTCAGCTCACCACCCTTCCCTGCCACTTCTCCAGCCAGAGGAGCACATGTGATGCATTAGGAAATCAGCCAAAGGTGCTGTGGGAATGGAGGCACAGAGCCGCCTTACCCCATCTCAGCCAGGGAAATTCCCCACTTGTTGCCTCGGAGCAGCTGCTATTGTCTGGGACAAATACTGGATGGTGCAATCAACCACGATGCTCTGGAGTGAGCTTTTGTCTTCTTCCTCCCTTCTTCTAAGGGAATGCTGCCAGGAAAGCAGCATAAGGACCCCCCAGGCCTCTCTGGACCTTGCCTGGTTTCCTCAGCAGTCCTGGGCTGGATTGCTCCGTTTCTTTTGAATCTGTGCCTCTCACCGTCTGGCAGGGCCTCAACCCTGCTGCAAACCCATGGGGCTATTTCAAGGACACCTTCACAAGGGACAGGAGGCATTTCCAGGCTGCCCAAAGAAGGAATTACAGATGCTGCAGGGCAGTGTGGGATGGTGAAGCCAGGGCTGTAGCTGGGAGCAAAGGGAAAAGGCAGAAACATGTGATCTGCAGTTTTTTGTTTGTTTTGTTATTTTAAAATAAAACTATTTGTTTTAAAAAGATGTCTTGTAAAACCTTACTGGGTCGCTACATGATAGCTCCAGCTGGCCCTGCAGCCATGCCTGGGGCTGGGACAGGGGATTTGGGACCGGGGCTGGAATAGGTGCCATCCTGTCCTGCAGCACCTGCCCTAGGGCTCAGCTGTGTGCCCAGTGCAGGGCTGGCAGCTCAGAGGGGGGCTGCCCTGAGACAGGGGGCAGGGATGGGGGGACATCGGGGTCAGCTGTGAGGGCTTCTAGTTCAAATCAAGAATAGTGTGGCCATCAGGACTAGGGAAGTCATCATCCCTCTGCACTTGTGAGGCCTCACATTGAGTCCTGTGTCCAGTTCTGGGCCCCTCACTTCAAGAGGGTGCTGGTGCATGTCTGGAGAAGGGTGATGGAGCTGGTGAAGGGTCTGGAGCACAAGTCCTATGAGGAATGGCTGAGGGAGCTGGGAGTGTTTACGCTGGAGGAGATTCAGGACTGATCTTGTCACTCTCTACAGCTCCCTCAAAGGAGGCTGTAGCCAGGCGGGGATTGGCCTCTTCTCCCAGGCAACCAGCAACAGGACAAGAGGACATAACCTCAAGCTGTGCCAGGGGATTTAGGTTGGATGGTAGGAGGAATTTCACTACAGAAAGGGATGATTAGACATTGGAATAGACAGGCCAGGAAGGTGGTGGAGTCACCGTCCCCGGAGGTGTTTAAGGAAAGACTGGTCGTGGCACTCAGTGCCGTGGTCTAGTTGAGGTGGTGGTGTTCGATCATGGGCTGGGCTCGATGATCTCAGTTCTCTTCCAACCTGATTGATTCTGTGATCCTGTGATCGTGGCCCCCTCCCCTCC
>VZTI01000612.1:766067-816593 GCA_013397865.1 Struthidea cinerea | reverse complement strand
TGGGGGGACAATGGCAGGCACCCCCTGCGAGCCCGCTGCGTGCAGGGGCAGGGACAGGGAGCAGACACGAGATCCCGAGGTGTTAGCACGGACTTGTCAGCTCCAAGCTTCCATTTGACCTCAGCCCTTCCAGGGGCTGGAGGCGCGCTCAGGAGTATCAGGGCTGTAGGCAGAGATCTTTTTCAGACCCGGGACCCAAATTGTGCATCCCAGGCAGAGGGCTGGGTGCCGGCCCGGCTCCGAAGCGGTGCGTTTGCAGTGCCCAGGGGAGCAGCGGCCGCGTCTGTTGTCTCGGCTCCTGGGCTGTTCGGCGGGCCCCAGACTAAGGCTCCTTTCATGCCTCAGCACGTCGCCGGCTCAGCCCCCCCGCTTTCTACCTGTAACACTGGCGTCCCTGTTCCTTCCCAGCCTCGGCAGAGAGGGCAGGGCCTGCTGCACTGAGTCAGCTCTCGGGGCCTGGGAATTGCTAGCGCAGGCATAGAGAGCCATTGTCCCTCCATAGCCTCCTCTTCACGGTCGCTGTGGGAGAGCGGAGCCGATTCTCCTCCCATGGCAGCGCTGCAGGAGCTGGCGGGATAACAGCAGGCGCAGTCGTGCTGAACGGAGCTTGCAGTCCCTGTCAAGTTGCAAATGTGGCGACAGACCCTGTCGTTTATATCTGACTTCTGCAAAAGCGAGCGGCGTTTCTGCACCCCACCATCAGCCAGGGTTACTTAATACAGGCAAGCCCAGGAGCACATGGGCAGCTTCAGCCGCCGGTGCCAGCCCCGAGCCCTGTTTTTTGCATCCCACAGCACCTGTACAGCCTGCGATGATGCCCCTGCAGCAAGAGGGATGGAGTGGAGGTGTCAAACTGNGGGGGGGGAGGGTGGGAGAGAGAGAGAGAGAGAGAGGAATAGCAAGCAGGCAAAGAAACCCACCCCTAGCCATTTGCACTTCTCCCTGGGCTGGGAATTTCTGTGTACTTTAGGTCACAGAAGGGAGATTTCTGGGTGAAACACATCCTCAGCTTTGGTCAGGTTATTGAACTCCAAGGGCCTGGCCACAGCAGCTGAGAATGAGAAAAGTCCCTGAAGTCTTTTCCAAGGGGACAAGAGGTTGGTGGGAGTGCATGCTCATGAAATGGCAGGGGACTTTCTTGCCTTTAAAGCCCTTACGTTTGTAAATCTCTGAGTTTCGTGTGAGGGCTACTAGAGGTCACAGCTATACAATATTGGGGCCAGGTACACCCCTAAATAGGGCCTAAATTCCTCTGACTTGCTTGTTTCTGGGGGAGGAGGAATTAACATGTCTATCCCTTTCAGTCACTGGAGCTTTTCTGGTGTGTGTTTATGTAGCCAGCCCACAGCACCCTCACCTGGCCCCCAAGGCAACTGGGAGGCTTTCTCCACTGAGGAAACTGGGATGTAGCATGGACCAGGGAAACCTTCTGCCCTGATGCAGGAAGCTGCAGCTTGCTGTGTGAAGGAAGGATGCAGGTGGCCTTGGGTGTAGGAAGTTCTTGCCTGGTTGCTCATTCTGTTGAGTACCTGGTGCCCTTGAATACTGCACATTTGCCTCTGTGAGGGAGAGGACAGTGAAGGGAAGAACTCCTTCAAGGACTATTAAAGCTGTTTTAAAGCCAGCTAGATCACTTCCTACAGCTATAGCTGAAGGATATCAGCTGTACCTCATTGGATAGTCCTGGTAAAATCCCAACCAGACAGCTGCTAGGAAAGTTCCTTTCCAGCCTTGCTTTCTGGCTGTGTTTTGCCAAGCGGGTGAACTCTGGTGATTTCCTCTGAGCTGTGGGGAATGCCTTGGCACACTTCCAGGGCTGCATGGGGAGGTGGGGGAGGCTGGCAGCCCAAATCCCCGCCTCTCTTCCACTCACCTGGTGTAGCTGGAGGGGAAAGCTCTGAACTGTTTGCTTCCAGAGGAAGGCTGCTCATGGCCACAGGCTTGAAACATGAGCTTCTAGGTAGGAGTCAATTTTTCCATTCAGTGACCTTTTCCTTTTCCACCCAAAAGCTGTGCTAAAGTTTAACTTACAAAGGTGAGGTGTGAGGTGCTCCTTGCATTTGGAGTAAGAGTGTAAAAACCAGATGTTTACCGCAGTGTTTTGTCTTCTCCTGGGAATCCAAGGTTCTAAGTCCACATGTTCCAGAGCAACCACCTTTAACAGAAGCAAACGTAGATGTCTGGCCTGTGTTCTTCAGCTCCAGAGGAGTTTTCCTACTCTACGTGCTGCCAGCATCACGGTTGTTGCTGTGGTGGGGTCTGGGTGGCAGCATTCCAGGTGGTGAGGAGCAGGCTGGGTGGTGGGTATTACAGGCACGTGGAGTGCAGCTGCCTGTGTACCAATAGCCCACCACCTGCCTCTTCCTCTCTCTGCAGATTTTGCCTTGCCCTCGTGCTGGCGTCCCTCCCTACGATGGCTACTGGTGAAGAGATCACCCCTGCCCTGCAGGACTCGTGGGGGGACTTCTGGCTCTTCCGTTTCTTTGTTAATGCTGCTGGCTATGCGAGTATTGTGGTGCCAGGATTCCTCCTCATCCAGTACCTCAAGAGAAGGAACTACCTGGAGACAGGTAGGAACGGGAGCTTCCCTTCCACATCCTGCATCCCTTGGAGCTCTCTGCCCCCACCTCTGTCTACCCCACTCAGGTTGTTTCCCCAACCTGCTTTGTCAGGCTTGAGCCAATCATGGAGTTGTGTCCCTGTGATATCTGGGTGCTGTCCTGAAACAAATTTCTCTGAGGCCCCCGTGCCAGCAGATCTGGAGGCTAGTGAGGAGGGAGGCATCACCTCTCAAGCTGGTGCAGCTTGTAGTGCCCAGGCTTTGGTTAATTGTGTCTCCATCTTCTCTTACCCTGTTCAGGCCGAGGCGTTTGCTTCCCTGTTATCAAATCATGTGTGTTTGGCTCTGAGGTGAAGTCTGTACACCAGGACGATGGCTCCCTGCCACCCCGCGCAGAGCCCACGGAGTCCTCCACAGCCCGACAGGTCTTCAAGCTGCTCTTCTGTGCTGCTGGTCTACAGGTAGGGGTCCTGTGCATGTGTGGCTGTCCCATTCTGGAAGGAGGAGGTGGCCAGTGTGTGTTAGTGACTGTCAGTTCCTTGAAGACCAAGGATGCAGTGCTGTCCTTGATCAAGGCAGCGTTGGAGGCTGGGACAGCCTCTCAGCCAGGATAGTGCACCTCTAAGGGCTGTGGAGGTCCATTTAGCTTTCGTCATTCGGGTTGGAGCGTCCTGTCTGTCTGATCACAGTCCTCTAGAGCCATGGATAGGGAAAACTCTGAAAATTCTGTGATTCAGCAGATTGTTAAAGCTGCTTTTGTTCTGGCCCTGATGTCAGATCAGCAGATAGTTTGAGCCCTCTTATCTCCCAGGTTCTCCCTTGGGTCCTTGTCTGGGCCTGATGCATTCTGCCTTGATGAATTGAATTTGAGTACTGGAGAGAAAATACTGAATTCAGCTACAGATAAACAGGAATTTAAAATCTTAGATTCCTCAAGTCTCAGCTACAGCCTGAGCATCATTAGGAAGGGCAGCTTTTTGGGTCTATGAGGACAAAAAATAGCAATGTGGGCACTGAGATGGAAAAACCGAGGTTTTTCCATCACCGCAGCCAGGAAAAGACTCACTCTCAGGATACAATAGGCCTACTCCCCCAGCCCATTTAGACTTGCTGTGGGCCACCAAATTCTTCCATCTCCCTGTGTCTTAGTTTCTTGGGAGATGTGTGGTGAGAGGAAGTCTGTGTTACTTCTGTGTTGCTTGGTGTTGCTGCACCAAAAGATGGCAACCAGGACAGTGATCATCCCTCGTGGACAATTTTGTCTGCTGGGTTTGAAACTAGAATTGATTTGGATGTAAAAACCAGGCCTGGGGAGTTGGAAGTGAAAACCAGTGCAGAGGCCACTGGGAAAACTGCCAGGACCTGCCGCAGGGAGCTGGCACCAAAACCACAGCTGTGTATCAGTAACATTCCCTGATTCTGTCAGTCTGGTTCCACAGGCTTAAAGTAGCTCAAAGCATAAAACTGCTTGCTCTCACCAGGATGTTTGCGTTGTGGGCTTTTCTCCCCTGTACACTGAGCAGGTTTTGTTTGGAACAGGATGTTTCTGGTTGTAACCGCATGGGACAGCGGGTTCCCTCAGACGGGTGGAGTGGGGGGTGGTCCCATCTCCCAGCGTCTCAGGGAAGCATTGCCATGCAGAGGATGAGGCAACACTGGGAAAAAGAAGGATCTCCTGGGGTCAGTTCTTCCTGTTGTTGCTGGCAGCTGCTGTTGTGGGTCCTGACTCTCGCTGTGCTCCTGCTGCTTTGCAGGCCTCCTACCTCACATGGGGTGTCCTCCAGGAGCGCGTGATGACGAGAACATATGGTGCCACTGAAACAGACCCTGGTGAGAAGTTCAAGGACTCCCAGTTCCTAGTGTTCATGAACCGCATCCTGGCCTTCACAGTGGCTGGTCTGTACTGCGCCCTGACCAAGCAGCCACGCCATGGGGCTCCTATGTACAAATACTCTTTTGCCTCCCTCTCCAACATCCTCAGCAGCTGGTGTCAGTATGAGGCACTCAAATACATCAGCTTCCCCACCCAAGTGCTGGCCAAGGCCTCCAAAGTGATCCCAGTGATGATGATGGGCAAACTGGTGTCACGCAAGAGTTACGAGTACTGGGAGTACCTGACTGCTGCCCTCATCTCCGTGGGGGTCAGCATGTTCCTGCTCTCCAGCGCTCCTAACAGGACGGTGTCCACCGTCACCACTTTCTCTGGCATAGTGCTCCTGGCTGGCTACATCATCTTTGACAGCTTCACCTCCAACTGGCAGGACGCTCTCTTCACCTACAAGATGTCTCCTGTGCAGATGATGTTTGGCGTCAACGTCTTCTCCTGCCTTTTCACCGTGGGCTCGCTCTTGGAGCAGGGTGCCTTGCTGGAGTCGCTGCGCTTCATGGCCCGCCACTCGGAGTTCACCGCCCACGCCGTGCTGCTCTCCGTGTGCTCTGCCTGCGGTCAGCTCTTCATCTTCTACACCATCAACCAGTTCGGGGCAGCTGTCTTCACCATCATCATGACACTCCGACAGGCCTTTGCCATCCTCCTCTCCTGCCTCATCTACGGGCACACTGTCACTGTTGTGGGTGGGCTGGGCATAGCTGTTGTCTTCATGGCCCTCTTTCTCCGTGTCTATGCCCGCAGCCGCATGAAGAAGCGCAGTAAGAAGCTCCCGCCGGGCGAGACCCCTGTACAAAAGGTCTAAGGAAGCTGAGGCCATGGCATTTAAGCCATGCTTGCTGTCCTGCCTCCACTCAACAGTGTTCGCTTGATTTCTCAAAACCCACTGAGCAGAAGAGTGGGGTATGGATAGGCAGGACCAGTGACTCAGTTTTCCACCTGCTTTTCCTGGGAAAGGGGCTGAAACAAGCCCAGGAAATGCTCTGGGCTGATGCAGCTCCAAACCTTTCCATTTGCCTTAATAGGTCAAAGACTTAAGGCAAGGCACAGGCCTGGGGCACACCAGCATGGGGCTGCTGGTATTCCTGCCCCACCTCTGTCTTGTGGCTTCTCCCCAAAGTCACTGATGAACAAGGGAACTCTTCCCTGGTACTGTCTTGCCTCTGGCTAATGCTCCTCTCCATTTCTGTTAGTACTACAGAGCATGGCAGGAGGAAAGGGCAAGCAAAACACTAGGTTTCTTTTTGAAACACCTCTGAGTGAGACAAGTCCCAAGCTGAGCCCATCGAAGGGTGGGGAGTGCTCTTCCTCCATTCCAGGAGGGGCTCTGGGTAGTACAGGCACAGCTAAGGGAAAGACTCCCAGCCTATCCTACCCCAAGCCTGGGATCTGCTCTGGGAGGGCACTGCAGTGAAAGCCAGTCCCCCCAGTTTGGTTTTATCAATTTTTCACCCCTGCTCCAAGACACTTTTCTTTGCTCCCCTCAGCCCAGGCTGATTTTTATGCAGCACCTGAGCTGGCCAGTACAGTTCCCAAGGCTTGCCAAGTCCTTCGAGGTTGCGTTTTGGTTACATCTGCTACTATTACAGGCCAAAGGCTGCGCTGCCCAGAAGCCCCAGCACCACCATGGGGTCCCTCAGTGCCATGGTTTCTGGGCTTTGCAGTTGCCATTCAGACAAGCACAAACAACCGCTCTTTCTCCTGCCACCTGGAGGCACAGGCCCTGGTTTTGCCAGGGGCTGGCCAGAGTCTGTGCCTGGAGGGTTGGGACATGGGGCAGAGCCCGCTTGCGGTGCCTTGTTCCTGCTCCACAGACAGCAGGGGGTGGAGCGGTGAAAGCTGTTCTTCGCCAGAAGCCTGGAGTTTATTCGTCAATCCTTTTCTCGTCAACACAACCTGACTGACAAACCAGCAGGTTTTGGTACTTTTGCAAGGCAACTTTTTTCTCTTTTTATTTTATTAAATTAAAAATATGCTGCATATAGTGCCATGGGCATAAATGTGGGGTTTTTTTGGTTGGTTGGGTTTTTTTTTCTATGTACCTGGAAGGAGGGGAGACTTCAAACTCTTTTTGTGTCCCTAGTCTCTCTGGGACAGCAAAGTTGTCTTTCCATACACAGGTGACTCTCTGTGTTTGCCAAGGCTGGTATCAACCAGGGTTGCATTCAGAGCTGCAAAGCCTGACAGGAGATCCTTGCACACACAACTGGGGAGGCACAGCCAGGTTTGGAATGCTGCTTATGCTGGTGGGCAGGTGGAGGAGCCATTAGCCTGAGCCTAGCTTGGCTCCTGGGTTCCCTGCATGGTGCAACTTAAGGAATTCCCAGTGGGTGTAGCTACAGAGAGGTGATGCAGAGGCCCGCTGAGCACCTGGCAGCCAGGGCCACCAGTGCTGTAGCACTTTGTGGGGTGTAGCTGCAGCAGCTGGGGCCAGGAGAGGCTGGAGGTGTGGATGGTCCATCCTGCTGGTAGATGTGGGAGGCCTGGTGAAAATGGCGTAGGCTAGGGTGAGTCTGGGGTCAGAGACAGGACTGGGCCTACCTAACAGGGCTAGGGAAAGGGGAGACTCAGGTGAGGGTTACAAGAGAAACAGAGGAGGAGACTAGGGACAGCAGTGACTTATCTGAGCCTGCAGGCATACCACAGCTGGTGCTAAGCACACCCCAGGCTTGAGAGCACTTGGCTCTCCAGCAGTTTTATTGTGCTGCTTTTCTAGCTCTGAGCTTTTGGAAGTGCCTGTGCAACCTCACAGCCTTTCATCCTGCCCTACAAATCGGCCCAAATGGCTGCAGCCACCATCTGCTGACAGACTGAAAATGGAATGAGATTTCCTTTGATTAAAAAAAAAAACAACAAAAACCCACACTGCCAGGTTAGGAATAGGATAACCTTTCTAATTTAAATGTAGATTTAAATAAAACATTAGTGGAAAAAGAAAACCCCAAACATTAACTTTAAAAGTTAATTTTTATTAATTCAGTATTTAGCAACATCTTCCTATCCAGAGAGAAATCCTACTTTTAAACAGCTCAGCTCCAGCACTGCCCTCGCAGGCTGCACCCACACAGCTGCCACACTGGGAGCACAGTCAGTGTTTTGGTGTGCAGCAAGGGATTCCAGCAGGCTCTGCCTCCCTGTTGAAGATGGGTACTGGCTACAGCCCATTCTGTTTTGTGCCTGTGGCAGCTGGCATGCAGGCAGCAAGAGAACTCGGTGTCACTTTTCCCTGACAAACCCCAAGAGCCATCGTGGCCAGGGGTGACAAACCTCACAGGGTGTGAGCTCAGTGCAAGGTGATGTCCCACGCTTGTCATCTAGGACACAGATGGAAAGAAGCCAGATACTGCCGGACACCCAATGGCTGCAGAAGGCCAGAAGGGGCAGGCTGGAGGGGGAAGGAAAGGAGCCGAGTCTTTGGCGAACAGCTGAAGAGAGGCAGCTTGACTACAGTCCTGAGCTGTCACTCCACACCCTGCTTCACGCTGCAATGAACAGGCAGATGGCTCCTGCCACAGTCCTGCCCCAGAGGTGCTCAGATCAAACCAGGCCCTGGCACAGCTCACCCAGCTGACCCGTCCAGACTGGAAGTTTGCTCCCAGGGTGTGAGGCACACAGCACTCCAGGTGGAGAACTACTGCTCATTGGAGATGACCCCACCTGCACAGCAGGTCATGTGGTCCTTCCACCCACTTCATCTTGCCATGGAAGAGGTAAAGATCACCTAAAGCAGGGCTCAGAAAAGCAGTCAGGGAACAGGAGAGACCCAACAGTCCAATGCCCTCAGGCACAGGCCGAGACATTTTGCTCATTAGGGCAGGCACGAAACACAAGGGACCCCACCACGTAAATCATCAATTCTTTAATTCCAGTAGAACAAAAAACCAGAAAAATAATCAAACAAAACCCAGCCAAAATACATTATGCTATCCTGGGGCTTCAGGGAGGCAGCAGCTCAGAGGAAGGGCTCTCCCACCCCAATGGAATAAGGACAGTGTTTGATGCCTACTGGTAACATGGGACACTCCATGAGGGGGAGAGACAGGAAGCCTGATGCCTCCTCACACCTCCACTCCCCATCAGTTGTTCCTACACAAGCAGAAAGACACAGAACAGACAGGCCTCAGGCTACCTGAATCACTACTAACTAACAGGGAATCATGCCCTCCTGCACCCTGCCAAAAACAACCCCAACCAAACAGAGCCAAAACAACAGACACCACCAAGGAGTCAGTAGCAGCTGGTGGAAGCAGACCGTCTTCTAAGCAGACATGATATAGAGCAGAGGTCTGGCAGGTGAAGGAAGAGCCTTCCTCTTTTAGTCTACCTCTTCCATGCGGGAGGTATCTTCATCTCCCTCCAGAGGGGGAACTTCCTCAGGGACAGCTGCACTGGGCTCCTCTGCAGTCACCTCATCTTCATCAATGCCTGGAAGAGGGGAGGAAAGGAAGAGATAAGGCCTCCAAATGACACCTGATCCCAGATGTATAGCCTCTCCCTGAGTAAACCTGGCTCCTGCCCCCAGCCTGAGGAATGGGGCTATTAGCATCCAGTAGTTCACAGAATCATAGAATATTCTGATTTGGAAGGGACCCACAAGGATTGCTGAAGCCCAGCTCCTGGCTCTACACACAACAGCTCCAAAGAATCACACCATGTGCCTCCGAGTGTTGTCCAAACACTTCTTGAATGCTGGCAGGCTTGGTGCTGTGACCATTTCCCTGGGGAGTCTGTTTCTTGGCCAGCCGCTCTCTGGGTGAGAAACCTTTTCCTAATATCCAACCTAAACCTCTCCTGACACAGCTTCATGACATTCCCTCAGGTCCTGTCACTGGTCACCAGAGAGAAGATATCAATGCAGGCCCCTCTCCTTCCCCTTGTGACGAAGCTGTATACTGCAGTGAGGTCACCCCTCAGTCTCCTTTCCTCCAGGCTGAAAACTAATAGAATGCAAGTCAACATTGTTACGAGTTATTGTCAGCTCCAGCATTAATCCTGTATCAGTAGCATCTTCCCAATAACGTCTACACTAGTATATGGATACTACCTGTGCCATTCGAGTGTGCTCCTCAGCCAATAAGAGATTAACTACAGAACACTTGTCACCCAGCACCACAAAACCCTGGAGTTTAAGCCAGGAGAGTGTGGTTTAAGCCATGAACATTCCTCTAGAGAAAAATGCAGCAAATCCTGTCACGTCACAACTAAAGCAGTTGCAAGACTCTAGAGCTCATCAGTTTCCAACACTGCAGGTTGCTGTTTCAGTATACTCTGAACAGAAAATTGCACTACCATACAGCCCCCTTACCTGCAGTTTGACTAATAGAAGACCCTGCTCCTACTGAGACTAGGCAGCACAGAGTTACTAACTTAGCTGTGCCAAGCCACAGCACCTTCTGATTTACATTTGCAGCTAAATAGTGAATTTGGAGGAAAAGGCTGTGTGCAAGCACAAGCTGTTTCAGCAGATGGGTCACATCACCCATGACAGACTTTTCACATTTACTCTGAAGGAATAAAAGGCCTCAGCTTGTCATCTGAACACCCTGGTGGTGGCTCCTGGTGTTGTGGAAGACAGGGCAGTCCACCCAGAGCCCTCCTGAAATACCTTGTTCCAGGTTTACACTTTCTCCTGGCCACCTTATGTACAGAGCCACTTTGGCACGTCATACCGGCATGGTTCACTTACTGGCCTCCCTCTGCCCCAAGACCAGTTAACCTCCTTTTGGGCCTGCTAAAAGCTTGAGAAGTTGCACAGATACTCACCCAGCCCGAGTTTGATCATCCTGTAGATGCGGTTGGAGTGGGTCTGGGGATCTTCCAAGGAGAAGCCAGAGGACAGCAGAGCAGTCTCAAAGAGTAGCACCACCAGATCTTTAACAGCTTTGTCGTTCTTGTCAGCATCAGCCTTCTGGCGAAGGGTTTCCACAATTGGGTGGTCAGGGTTGATCTCCAGGTGTTTCTTGGCCATCATATAGCCCATGGTAGAGTTGTCCCGCAGTGCCTGAGCCTTCATGATACGCTCCATGTTGGCTGTCCAACCATAGGTGCTGGTGACGATGCAGCAGGGAGATGAGACCAACCGGTTTGAGATGGTGACCTGCCAACACAGCCAAGGGTTAGCTGAGCAAGGCTCCCATAAGCCCTGGACTGGGCCCAGCCACAGCACACTACAGCCCAAGCCTTTGCCCCTGGTTCACCTGGGGACAGCCCAAAGCAAGCAGAGATGCTCCAAGCAGCTCCAGGACTGCTGCAGAGACTAATTTGGACAGCTCAGCCAGCACTTAAGAGCACCCGCTGCATGTTTCCCACACTTACCCTCTCCCATCAATGCACGTATTTGGGTCAGTGCCCCTCGCCTGCAGCCTGGCTGCTTAGAGCAAGATGGTGCATGCTGGGACTTCCAGTCTCCTTTAGCGGCTCCTCTGCAGGAGATGAGAGGCATGCATTGAGCAGGGGCCCTCACCTGCAGCATGGAGGGCCCAGCCCTCCTCCCTCCAGCCCAGGGCTAAGCTCCCTGCCCATCTCACCTTCTCCACCTTCTTGTCCAGGATCTCCTTCATAAGTTTGCAGAGGTTCTCAAACTTGGCCTTGCTCTCATCCATCTTCTTTTTCTCCTCCTCGTCCTCAGGCAGCTCCAGCCCCTCTTTGGTGACTGATACCAGGGTCTTGCCATCAAACTCCTTGAGCTGCTGCACGCAATACTCATCAATGGGCTCTGTCATGTATACCACCTCAAAGCCACGCTTCCGCACACGCTCCACAAAGGCCGAGTTAGCAACCTGCTCCTTACTCTCCCCTGTGTTTGTGGAGGATAGAAATGAAACATCACCAAGATGTAAGAGCTGGTTACAGCAGGACAAACAGCACCAGTCACCTGGGACCCGTAACATAAAACTGGTGGCAGCCAGGGTTCTAGGCCTGGTGGCCTTTTCCCAGCCCCCAGGAATGAGCTGTAATTCAGCAGGGATGGCCTACTGAAAAGTTTTAAATTAGGGTTCGTAGGCAGGTTACCTGCCTCTACCTTGCTAGGGTTCAGAAGAGCTCTGGCTCACCTGTGATGTAGTAGATACTCTTCTGGTTCTCCTTCATACGGGACACGTACTCTGAAAGCGAAGTCACCTCATCACCTGACTGGGACGTATGGTACCGCAGCAGCTCCGAAAGGCGCTTTCGGTTGGTGGAGTCCTCATGGATGCCCAGCTGGGGGCAGAAAAGATGCATGAAGTCTTCAGGATAGGACTTGGATGCACTTGGCCACCCCTCAAGGCACAGCCATCTGCCCACCTCCTGATCATTTGAGTGTTTGGCCAAGGGCAGCCAGAGGGGGCAGCTGCCCACAAAGGCACTCTGAGGTATTCATAAGACCCACTCCCTTTATCCTAACACCCATGCTGAGGAAACACAGCATAGGAACAAGATTGCTCCTCAGGCAGATGGATCATGGGCCCTTCCCTCCTCCAGGTGTAGGGTGCCCAGCTCACCTTCAGATTCTTGGAAAAAGCCTCATAAAATTTCTTGTAGTTCTCTTTGTCCTCTGCCAGCTCAGAGAAGAGCTCCAAGCATTTCTTCACAATGTTTTTGCGGATCACTTTGAGGATCTTGCTCTGCTGCAGCATCTCACGAGAAATGTTCAGAGGCAGGTCCTCTGAGTCCACAACACCCCGGATGAAGTCTGAGTAGGGGGAATGAAAACAGGTGTCAGGTTAAGGATTCTGAGCTTCAGCACAGTAAGAAAAGAGCTAAAACACTGACTGCTATGCATCACACCAGCTAGTGCCTCATCCAGTGCCTTTGGACTGGAAGTGGTACCACAGGCTGTGGGGATGCCAGCTCTGCACTGGGAGGCTGAGGCAGGGGGCTCTTACTCAGGTATTCAGGGATGAGCTCGTCACAGCTGTCCATGATGAAGACACGCCTCACATACAGTTTAATGTTATTCTTCTTCTTCTTGTTCTCAAAGAGGTCAAAAGGGGCACGGCGTGGGATAAAAAGCAGGGCCCTGAACTCCAGCTGCCCTTCCACAGAGAAGTGCTGTGAAGCCAGGAAAAAAAAAATCAGTTGCTGGGGTTCTTCACTTCTACCCTTTTCCCCAGTTCCCACTGTAGGGAGGCTGAACTGCCATTCCTCAGCACTGGGGCTGGCAAGGGGGCACAGCAGCATCTCTAGCACCCAAGCAGCCTGTATTTCCTCCTGCTCAGGCTCGCTGTCCCCTATGTGCCAAGGTTCTCTGGCATCCAGCAGGCTTGGACAGAGAAGTCACTGCTTCTCTGAGACCCCATACCCTCCTGTCTTGCTTATGGACTGGCACTGCCAATCCTTCCACCTGCATGGGAGCCACAGTGCAGGTTGCTCCATCACCAAGTGGCCTGAGAGTGCTCAGTCCCACAGAGGCAAAACCATGTGGCGACTCTGGATAAGGGCTGGAAAGGGGCCCTTTGCCTCTCCCTGGAAGGCAGGGTAGCCCAGCACCCACCTTGACAGCTAAGTGGTCCTCCCAGTCATTGGTGAGGCTCTTGTAGAACTCGCCATACTCCTCCTGGGTAATGTCATCAGGGTTGCGGGTCCAAATTGGTTTGGTCTTGTTCAGCTCCTCCTGGTCAATATATTTCTCCTTGATTTTCTTGGTCTTTTTCTTCTTGCCTTTGCTTCCCTCCTCCTCCTCCTCATCAGAGCCCACATCCTCGATTTTGGGTTTCTCTTCATCTTTGGACACTGACTCTTCCTCCTTCTCATCTTTCTCCTCCTCTGTCTCATCATCACTGATCTCTTTCTCACGTTCCTTCTCCAGCTGTGGCAAAAGAAACAAGCAATAGTCAGGTTTAGCCCAAAGTTACCAAGAATCCTTTTGCTCTAGATGAGAAAAATGGTGTCCTCCAAGGCCAAACAAATGCATCATCTGGAATCAAAGCTTCTCTTGGAAGCAGTCCTCAATAGCCCCTCATCATGCAACCAAAAGCTGTGCCTGAGAAGAGACAAGCAGCAAGAAACCCTCCTTTTTCCATGGCTGGTTTAAGATGATCTTCAGCTGCAGAGATCAAAGGCCTTTAGTGTGGCTGGATACCCACCTCCTCAACCTCCAGTAAGCCCCCAGCCTCAAGTCCTTTGGCCACAGAAGCTGAGAGCACCACTGCTCAGTACCCAGCAACCAGGAACTATGGAAGGGACCAGAAGGGATCGTACACTGGGCCTTTCCTGTGCTCCCGTTCCCAGCACCACCTACCCCTGCCTCCAGCTTTCCAGTTGGTCCCCACACTCCTTTCCTTACGTACATAGAGCGTGATGGGGTAGCCAATGAACTGGGAGTGCTTCTTCACCACCTCTTTCACACGACGCTCCTCCAAGTACTCAGTCTGGTCCTCCTTCAAGTACAGGATCACTTTGGTGCCACGTCCAATGGGCTCACCTGCAGTGTGGGAAGAGAAACATTAGTGTTTCAGGGCAGACAGCAAGCAGGGCCAGCTCCTCGAGCCTAAACATTAGAGGATACCCAGCATTAACCAATGTGACTGACAATGCAGCACAGCTCTAGGGAGCACCAGCAAAAGGGGTGCTTCTGGCAGGAAAACATGCTTGGTTTTTTGTACAATACGCACCACGGTCAGTTCGGACAGTGAATGAGCCCCCAGCTGATGACTCCCAGGCATACTGCTCATCATCATTGTGCTTGGTAATGACAACCACCTTCTCAGCCACCAGATAGGCAGAATAGAAACCCACACCGAACTGCCCAATCATGGAGATGTCTGCGCCAGCCTGTGAAAGCAGAGAGCAACTGCTAAGACCAGTGTGGAGATAGAAAATGTCCGAGACTGATTCACAGCAGCAAAGAACTGGGTCAAGCACATGGAAAAAAACATGCAAGTGCCAACAGGCAACCAGCTCTACCCTCAGCTCCTCCCTGCTGTTGGAAAGGTGGGGGAAAGCACACTTGGCTAGGCCAACAGTTCCCACAGCAAACAAGGCAGCAGGGCCTTTTTATTATTTATTTATTATTATTTGTACATTCAGTGCCAGCCTGTGACTCAGGCCCCAAGGAACCCATGCAGCCAAAAGCAACCCACCTGCAGAGCTTCCATGAAGGCTTTGGTCCCAGATTTGGCAATGGTGCCCAGATTGTTGATGAGGTCTGCTTTTGTCATCCCAATGCCAGTGTCCACCAGGGTTAGTGTGCGGTCCCGGGGGTTGGGGATGATGTCAATCTTCAGGTCTTTCCCGCTGTCCAACTTTGAGGGGTCAGTCAGGCTCTCATAGCGAATCTTATCCAGGGCCTAGAGGAGAGAGGGATGCTCGACACGGCCTCCTTACTCGACAGCCGCCTCCGTCCCTCCCCTGCAGAAGCCTTCCCGGAGAGCCAGGAATCGGCCTCTCCCCGGGCACCCCCGGCAGGACGCCAGCCCGACCCCGAGCCCCCCGGCAGAGGAAGGAGCCCACTCCCGCCCGGGCTCACGTCGGAGGCGTTGGAGATGAGCTCCCGCAGGAAGATCTCCTTATTGGAATAGAAGGTGTTGATAATGAGCGACATGAGCTGGGCGATCTCCGCCTGGAAGGCGAAGGTCTCCGCATCCTCCTCCTCGTGCTGCACTTTCTCGGGCATCTACAAGGCAAACACAGGCCTATTTTCAGCGCATTTTCAGGGCACTAGCACCAGGGAGGGGGCGGCGGGAGCATCAGGCCCAGCCCCATCCCCCGTTCTGCCCCTACCTTCTCGGGCGTGAGGGACCGGCGAAAGAGCTACATCCCCCACCGGCCGGGTTTTATAGGCACGGAGCGGGGCGGCACTCTCACCGCACATTGTATCCTTGCGCCTTAAAGGGGTCTTGGTCAGCGAACCACAGATGGAAGGGTGTATGGGAGGCATCGGCATTGCCGTTTAGCGGCGGCCATGGCGGGGGCGGGCGTGCCATGAATGCTCGGCTTCATGCGGCTGCTGTGCGGTCGCCAGCTAGGGTTCCCCGCCGCCCTTCGCCGCGACGCTCGGAGGGCCGCAGGACCGGGACCTCCGAGCGCCACGGCGAGGGGCGGCGGGGAGCCCCAGCGAGGAACTCCTTGCCGCGCCCCGTCGCGGAGGAATACAGCTGCGGGTACAAAAGCACTTCCAGAGTATCCCACAGGGGTTACGGCGGCGCCTCGTCGGCTCCACGGCTGGGGCAGGGAACCGGGAATCCGCACTGCCCCGGCTTCCCCCTACCGCTCCCCCCGAGGCCGGGAGCCGCGTAGCTGTGCCGGCCTGAGGCTGCGTGTAACGGAGCACAGCGGTGAGGGGGCGGGGACAGAAGGTGTCAGGGCCCGGGTGTATGGCAGGCCCGTGGCCCCGTTGCAAACCAGTGTTTGGAGACGTTGTTTTTTCATTGTCCAAGGGAAATAATAAGATAAATCAATCTTAAGCCTTACCGTTCCAGTATCTGGAGTACTCTGTCCAGTTCTGAGCTCCTCAATACAGGCGAGAGATGGAAGCCCCTGGAGCCAGTCCAGCGGAGGGTAACAAAGATGATTAAGGGACTGGAGCATCTCTCTTAAGAGGAAAGTCTGAAGGGAGCTGGGCCTGTTCAGCCTCGAGATGACTGGGAGGAGACCTCATCAATGTCTGTCAGTATCTCAAGGGAGGGTGTCGAGGATGTTTCCAGGCTCTGCTCGGTGGTGCCAAGCAATAGGACAAGAGGCAGTGGCCAGAAACTGATGCACAGGAAGTTCCACCTGAACGTGAGCAAGAACTTCTTTACTGTGTGGGTGACCCAGCACTGGAGCAGATTGCCACAACAGAGAGCTTGTGGAGTCTCCCTCACTGGAGATACTCAAGAGCTGTTAGGACACAATCCTGTGCCATGTGCTCTAGGATGGCTCTGTGTGAGCAGCAAGGTTGAACCAGATGAGCCACTGTGGTCCCTTTCCAACCTGACCCATTCTGTGATTCTGTGTTGAGGCTGTGGGTACAAAAGTCCTGGCCAGCAAAGGAAGCTGAAGGGGGATGAGGGGACCCGAGCCCCCACATGGGTTTTGGTGCCTGGTGATGCAAGGAGGTGATGGCTGTGAATGATGTGGGACAGAGGGAGGGGGATTCCCACTGGCAGGCAAGTGTAGTTCACCCCAAGAGCAGGAGGTGGCACTCCGGCTGTTCCCAGGCTCAAGGAAAGCTCCCAGGTGCTGTGCTGCAGGTCACTGCACCACAAAAATGTGAAAGTGCACCTGCTCTTTATCAGAGATGTCAGTGGTTCCCTGGTGTACCTCGAGGGCAGCATCCCTGGGATCCTGGTGGATGAGAGACTGGCCATGAGTTCACCATGTGCACTCACAGCTCAGAAAGACAATCGTGTCCTGGGCTGCATCCAAAGGAGCATGGCCAGCAGGGTGAGGGATGGTTTTCTGTCCCTCTGCTCTGCTCTGGTGAGACGCCACTGCAGTGCTGCATCCAGCTCTGGGGTCCCCAGCAGAGGAAGGACTTGGACCTGTTTGGGATAGCCCAGAGGAGGAACACCAACATGATCAGAGGGATGGAGCACCTCTCCTACAAGGAAAGAATTGGGATTTTTCAGCCTGGAGAAGGCTTTGGTGTGACCTAATTGTGGCCTTCCAGTACCTGAAGGGGACCGACAAGAAAGATGGACAGGAACAAAAAGTATGTAGTTACAGGACAAGGGGAAATGGTTTCAAACAGAGGGAAGGTGTAGATGTCAGGGAAGAAATTTATTACTGTGAGGGTGGTGAGGCACTGGAACAGGTTGCCCAGAGAAGCTGTGGATGCCCCACCCCTCGAAGTGTTCAAGGCCAGGCTGGATGGGGCTCCAAGTAACCTGGTGTAGTGGAAGTTGTCACAGCCCATGGCAGGGGGTTTGGAGCTGGATGATCCTCAACGCCCCTTCCAACCTGATCCATTCTGATTTTATGGTTCTACGATCCCCTTTCCACACTGGCTGTGTCCTCATAGCTGGGCCTGACTGTGCAGGGGATGCCCACACATTTCCACATCTGATGCTGGTTACAGGGGACCGCTGGATGCCAAGGAAATGCCGGTGCCTTCTCACTTCAACCCTTGCCCCAAGCTCCACAGCCCTTCTCCCCTGTGGCGATGGAGACAAAAACACATACCACCCAAAGGAGCATTTTGGTCTTTTTATAGAAAATGGCAATTGTACAGACACATTTACACGACAAGGAACAGGAAAGCCAAGGGAGAGGTGAGGCCTCCCCTTGCAGCACAGGTGGGCAGGGAAGGCAGCTTTGTTGGGAAGGGAGTTGCTGCCTCTCCTCTTGTAGCCCACAGCAGAACCTCCTGTCACACAACCAGGAGGCTGAAAAAAAAACCAATGGCAGAATCACCAGAACAAAAAAGGGAACAGAGGCAAGCAGAGGGGGAGAAGGTGGGGTGTGGAGACCTCCTCCTCCCTCAGCCTAGCCACAGTGTTGGCTCTTTCTGTGGCTGGGACACAGATGTCTACACTCTTGGGATACCACTGGGCAGGGGGATGTGCGTCTAGCAGAGAGCAGGGATGGCAAGGCTGGCTGGGGCTCTTCTCCCCATTTACAAGTCTTACCAGGAGGAGGAGGGGTGTGGGTTATTTCCAGGCCCTCTAGAAGGAGAGGAGAGAATCTCCTAGGTGCTTTGGAGACAAGGGCAAGAGAAGGACTAACACTGCTTACCAGCCTTTCACTCTGTCAGAGAGAAAGAGGCTGAAAATGGCTTTTGGCCTTGAGCCGGGGAAATTATGCAGCATGGGAAGCAGCTGGACCTCTCTGAGATCCCGGGGGCCTCACAACACACACAACACAAGGAAGGAGAAGGCACGTAGGCCTGAAGGCATCACACAGCCCAGCGTGGCAGGAACCAGGCCAACCCTGCAGGAGTGGAACCGTCCCTGGGTGTAATGTCTGCTGTGGCAGTGTGATCTGGCAGGGACAGGTATGAGCTGTTATTTCCCCACAGTGCTGAGGTGTCCAGGGCCTCAGTGGAGGATGCGGAGCCATCTCTTGGTGTCCCTGCACCCTCTGTGTGCCTCTGCTAGATGAGAATTCGGACCAGAAAGGAGATGGCAGCTCCTAGGGCCAAACCCAGTGACAGGAAAAACGCCATGACGGCTCCAGCTGTCTCTGCTTCGTGCGCAAGCACTTTCCTAGGGGAGAAACAGGCGTCAGCGATCCATCCTCAGGATGTGTGTCCTGTGCCCTTGCTGTTCAGTGGAGCTAGGAGGCTCGTCTGCAGCAGAGGAACGGCAAGAAGAAATCCACCTTGGCTCCCAGAGCCACAAGAACTCCAACCCTGTAGGCTCATAAAGTGCATCAGGCAGGCCACCCTGAAGCTCCTGGCACCAGGGACATCCCTCTCTGACCCCTGTGGGACTCCTCGTGCTGCCTGTTTTGGGCAAGGCTGCTCACCCTGCTGTGGGTGCTGTGCCACACTTTGCTCCCCTCCAGATCCCCGCTATATCCAGCCCCTTCCCCTGCATCATTCCTAGGATATGGAGGCACAAGCCTGGGAGATGGGACACTAGGGGTAGTGACAAATCCCTTCTGTGCCTGCAGCCTCTTCTCCAGATGCCAAAGCTGGGCAGAGCCAGACTCCAGGAGTCATGCCAGGGCTGGCATCTGGGGGAGTAACCAACCCTTCCCTTGTCCCCAGCTCACACTCACTTTGGCCCGAAGCACATGCACAGGCTGGCCAGGTAGCCATTGGAGATGGAGAAGAAGATCATGAAGATGATGTACCAGGCGTCATGAGAGAACACAACGGGCAGGTAGTAACGGGGTTGCACGTTGCACAGCACGAACAGAGGGACAAAGATGACACGGAGGACCACCATCACTGGCAGGAGGCAGCTGTCCTTCCCGGGCTGGGAGAAGAACACAGATCACTGAGCAGCTGAGAACTGGACATTTCCCATCCCACGGCATACTGGCAGGGGCTCTATGGAGGCTGTCCCTACTGCGCCAGGGCTGTGGAAAAGCCACAGAGAGGGCAAAGCTGCTGAGAGACTTTCTCTGCCACAACAAATCGCAACAAATCTCAGCATCACCACCTGCAGTCACAAGTAGGTTTTCCTAGGTCTGAAAGCCCTGTCGCAGGTGACTTGAAGCAGCACTAGAGCCAAAATACTGAGCTGGGCTTGTGGGCAACTGTTAAGCCCTTGCTGGCAACAGGCAGGCAGGCAAGAGAGCTTTGTGCACGCTCATGCAGTGAGCCAGCGTGCAGGACAAGGGTGGCTGAGGTAAATCCCCTCTGGCACCTCAGCACCTGCAAACTGGGCTTTAGCCAGCTTTTCAGCGTCCTGCGCCATCCCCCAGCCAAGCAGGGCAAGATCCAGCAATCTGGGAAAGGGATTATGCTGGGGTTGTTTTGGAATTTGCTGGGAAAGGCATGGACTGAATTACAGTCTCCTTGGATCCTACCGGAGTTCCTGAGCAACTGAGGCTGGGACAAAGAAGGAGGTACCACCCCACTGTGCTGTCCCTGCAGCTGGGACCAAGGCAGTCCCTGGAACAAGACAGGCCTTGTTCCCTCTGGGGTCCCCTCAGTGAGGTGCCAGGTTCGTAGATGACAGGGCTCACTGGTCTGAGGTGAGGAGAGACCCACAGCTGCCTTGGGAGCTGCTGGGCTGGCGTGGCCACAGGAAACTCCATGAACACAGGAGGAAGCTGAGGTTAGGCCAGCTGCCATGTCTATGGGGCAAACTGGAAAGAGCAGCTGCCTCTCCTGCTTGAGGAGAAAAACAGCGAGCAGGGCCCCAACCAGGGAAACGTGGCCCAAACCACACACAGTCAGACTTTCCACACAGCCTTGTTTTGGAAACTTCTCCTGCTGGGTCATTCCACCATGGAGGCTGTCGCCTGGACACCAGGCAAGGCGGCTCATGGCCAAGACCAAAGGCAACAAGCAGTGATGGCCAGGGGAGAAGCAGCTCCAGGCCGTGAGGAAGTCAGGCCCAGGCAGACCCCCTATGGCACGTGGTCCTGAGGAGCTTCTCTAAACAAACAGCCTGAACAATACAGGGGGAAACAGCACTTGGAGGGTGGGTGAAGGGGCAGGAAGAGACCCAGACAGGACAGCCCCCTTCCTTGCCCATTCTGGGGAGATCAGAGCAAGGAGATGTGGCAGGGGACAGTTCTGTGACCCACATGGCATGGCCCTGCCCCGCTCTCAGGACAAGGATCTTTGAAGCAGCCATGTCCTGTGCTGAGGCCAGAGGTTTTATTTTGGGCTGCCCTGTCTTTCACCCTTTTTCCCTGTCGCCATCCTGTCTCGTTGTTTGCATAGCTGGAGTGAAGGTTTGTTTACAGAGAGGCTGAAATGGAGGGGGCAGCTTCATCCAAGCCATGTTGAAAGAGAGGTGGGAGGACAGAACAACACTGTGGTTCTCGGCTCTGACCCATAAATCTCCACTTAGAACTTAAAGCAGGAGTTAGCTCTGCACCTCCTTCCTGCTCCAAGCCACGGATGGCAGCCTCACTGAGAGCCGTGGCTGAGGGACCTAGGGATGGACACTGCCTGGGCATTTGCTCCCTGCCCCATGCTTACCCATGTGAAGAGGGCAGTGAGACTCCGTCCTGTCCAGTCAAAGACATTAAAGAGCAGGAAGCAGGAGACAGGAATGAAGTAGAGACCTGCAGAAGGGGGAGGTCAGTGATGAGCCCAGTGTGCCCCAGCCCCTCATACCCATTGCACGGAGACTGACTTTCAGGTCTAGCTCCTAGCAGTTTCCCACTAAGGCCTGGAATGGTCTCCCAGCCAGGCTGGTGTCCACATCCAAACCATCATGCACAGTGGTTCCCCCTTCCGTTCAGGCATTCTGTATTTGGTTTGTGTGGCAACGTTTTGGTAGGGGGGTGGGCTACAGGGGCGGTTTCTGAGAGAAGCTGCTGGAAGCTCCCCCAAGTCTGACAGAGCCAATGCCAGATGGCTCCAAGACGGACCCACCACTGGCCAAGGCCATCGGTGACAGCGGTAGGGTCTATGGGATAACATACTAAGAAGGGAAAAAAAAATCTCAGCATGTGCAATTGCCGCCAGACAGAGAATGGAGAATATGTGACAGAAACAGCTCTGCAGACACGAAGGCCAGTGGAAAAGGAGGGGGAGAAGGTGCTCCAGATGTCAGAGCAAAAATTCCCCTGCAGCCTGTGGTGAAGACCATGGCAAGGCAGGCTTTCCCCCTGCAGCCCAAGGATGTCCACAGTGAGCAGATATCCACCTGCTGCCTTTGGAAGACCCCACTCTGAAGCAGGTTTGCTGGCAGGACTTGTGACCCTGCAGGGGACCCACGCTGGAACAGTCTGTTCCTGAAGGACTGCATCCCATGGAAGGGACCCAGGCTGAAGCAGTTCATGAAGAACTGCAGCCCGTGGGAAGCACTCACATTGGACTTCATGGAGGACTGCCTCCCATGCTGGAGGAGGGAAAGAGTGGGAGGTGTACTCCCCCTGAGAAGGAAGCAGCAGCAGAGGAAATGTGTGATGAACTGACTGCAACCCTCATTGCCTGTCCCCCTGCACTGCTGCAGAGGGAGGAGATAAAGAAGTCGTGAATAAACTTAAGCCTGGAAAGAAGGGAGGGGTGGGTGGAAAGTGTTTTAAGATTTAGTTTTTATTTCTCATTATGCTACTGATTTGAGTGGTAATAAATTAAATTAATTTTCCCCAAGTTGAGTCTGTTTTGCCTGTGACAGTAATTGGTGAGTAATTTCTTGCTGTCCTTATCTCTACCCAAAAGCCTTTTGTCATATTTTCTTTCCCCTGTCCAGTTCTGGAGGGGAGTGCTGGAGTGGCTTTGGTGGGCACCTGGCATCCAGGCAGCGTTATCCCACCACACATACCTTCAAGCCCCACTTTCTTTTCTCCTATTTACCTAGTTCTCAGTTTTTTCCCAACCTTACCCACATCCCTGGCACACTTACCCCATTTGTTTCCCTCTCCAAGGACAGTGGACACCTTAGCTGTGATGGCAGGAAAGACGCCGATGGTGACAGTGAAGATGAAGCAGACAGACAGGGCCATGACCCAGAGCTAGGCAGATGAAAGAAAAATGCTGGTACCAAACACGGGGCAAAAGACCAGTGCAGGGCTGGTCTCTCCCCACGCTCTCCTACACCTGTGCCCATCCCAAAAGGAAAGGCAGGACAAGGCTCGCTGGCAACTCACAGACCTTCTTAAAAATAGCAATGACGGAGGGCTGCTCATCAGGGTTGTGGACAGGGATGATCTTTGAGTTATTCTGCTCCATCCCATTCTCGTCTGCAGGGAGAGACACAAGTAGGGCATAGCAGACCCCAGAAAGCTGGGATCTAATTCAGTCCTTCTATCTCATTCTTTCTTTCAGCTCTTTCCCTTTTCTCTTCCTTCTCTCAGCCCCTCACCTTTCTTAATCAGGTCTCTCTTGGTCTCCAGCTCTGCATTGTACACGCGGTACTCTGTCTTGTCCTTCATGGAGTAGTATCGGAAGAAATCCTGCAGAGAGACAGCATGGAGGACTCAGTCATGTGTGCAGAAAGAAGGCTGCCAGGGCCTATGTGACAACAGCAGATATGGGCAATATGGGCAAAGTATTCCTTCCAGTTATGTCTGATATTTATGCTTTCCTGCTCACCAAGGGACTCAGATACCCCAAGTATACTGGGCTATCTGTGGTGGGAAGTATCCCAGAGTGCTCCCTTGGGACACGGGAGAGCCTGCCCTGACACAAGAGGCGGAGGCTGGTAAGAGCCAAGGCTGGGCTGCTAGTGGGCCACGGTTCTTGTGCTGGGATGCGCAAAGGTCCCATGTCCCCAGGCCCTTCCCCACCAGGAGAACAGTCTCACCATGTGAGGCAGAACTACGTAGGAGACGACTGCCAGCACGATCGTCACACAGGCCGTGGTGAAGTAACCGATGAAGCTCTCGGGTTGCTGGGCACCAACTGAGAGCATAGGAAGGGAGAGGAAAGGAAGATGATGAGGGCTGAAAGGAGCAAGGCCCTGCTGCCATCTCCCACACAGCACGACCCCGGCAGATCCTGTGACAGCAGTGCTCTGGGAAAGCCCTGTCACCTGCGAGGCAGGGATTACTCACTGGCAATACTGAAGATCATCGCCAAAGCAGCGAAGGTGCCTGCCAAACCCTGCCCGCTCATGATGGGGGCTGTGTAGCTGGCAGGCAGGAGCCCTGCCAGCCCAAACAGGCTGCCTTGGAGAATGGCACCAAAGGCTGCAAACGGAAAAGATGAGCAGAAATGAGAAACCATAGGCAAGGACGGACTGTACCTGTGCAGGGAGCCAAGGCCCCCGCCCTGCAAGGCAAGGCAAGTCCCCCTCCTCCCTGGCTCTCCCACAGTAAGGTTCATGCTTTTCTCCCAGAGGGATCAGCCCTAGCCATGGGGCTGTGTCCCTTTCCTTCCCCCACTGCTTCACTCACAGTTGATGAAGATAATGCTGATCATGGTAAAGACGAAGAAGGGAAGAGGCTCCATGGGGACTTTCACCATGATCGCAGTGACTAAAAACACCAGCCCAATGGCCACCAGGCTGCCCGAGATGCGGATCTGCTGGGGAATCCTACAAAAGAGGGTCTCAGTGAGGAAAACCCAACCCCCCAAAAACCTGTGGGGCTGAGACCAAGCTCTAACTGTGGGAATCCCAGCCAAACCCTGAGACAAGAGACCGGTGTTTTGCCTTTGACTTGACCAAATGGGCTGTAGCTTGGCTCAGTGCTGGAGCAGGAGAACAGGCCAGGACTGGGCGGCCCTATGGTGACTGGCAGGGGCAAGGACAGAGCAAGGCTCACCGCTGGTGGATGAAGGAGTTGAGGCAGGTGAAGATAAGGAGGGGCACCATGGCGCAGAGAGTCATGAAGTTGTCAAACACAGACTGCAGATAGGGTGTGACGGTGGCCTCACCAGTCTGGTTCCTGACATGGCTCATCTCCTCCGGGTCCACAAGGCGGCTGATGAAATACTGCAAAGGAAGGAGCCTGGTGGGGCTGAGATTCTGTGAGCCCTTCCCAGACCATCCTTATTCTTCATCCAGACCCATGCTCATCCCTCCTGCTGCCCCAGCGCCACTCGTCACACCCAGGTCACACACACTTGTGGTCCTCTGCATGCTGTGCCATGCTGCCACATCTACACCATGGTCCCTAGACATGACAGGGGACAGTTAGTGTCATGGACAACAGCAGGAGGGAAGCCCTCACCTCCCTGGCGGTCATGAAGAAATTCCATGGCAGCAGTGTTCCCAGGCCAAGGATGAAGAAAATCAGCCAGACGGCCTTGTACCTGTGAACAGGACAGAGTGCTTTGGAGACGAAGCTGGGCAGCATCAGGGACAGGAATTGCTTCTGACTGTCCCTGACCCTGCAGTGGGAGGCACCAGACAATATTTATTGCACTGCCCCACAGCCCTTGCTAGCCTGGGCTGCCAGAGATGTGGCACTGCAGAGGGGCTGTGGGAGGCCCACCCCAGGAAGGTACAAAGGCAGGGAGAGACTGGCTGCTCCTCAGCATGTGGCAGCCAGATACACAGCATCCATCACCAGGTATGGGAGTTAGGCTCCCCAGGAGTGTTTACAGGGGACTGTTTACAGCACATTTGCTATGAAAAAGCTGAGAAAGAAGGGACAGCTCGGTAGCCCAGTAAGCATGCAGGAGAGAGGGACCCCCAGATGCTGGGTCCCCCTGTCCTCCCTCACCTCCTGGTATCCTGGATGTGATAGCTACATCAGAAACTGTCATTACCTATCTTGGGGCCCGTCTCTTGCTGTCATCTTGTGTGGCAAGAGTCAGCACAGGTCCCAGCAACTCTTGTGGCTGCTCTCCGTCTGGAAAGCAAACAGAAGATTTTATGGGAAAGTGAGAGACACAAACCAGGCAGGGGCAGCACTGGTTTTAACCCCAACCCATGCTGCCAGGTAAGTGCTCCACAGTACTGAGAGTCAAACATCAACCCAGAAAATTATGGGACGACAGTGCAGGAACTTTGGAAACCTGCAGCTCGGAGTCCTTCAGCCGAGGGGCTGTGACACACAGCCTTATTCTGCTGGCTGGGCACACCAAGCCTTCCCTCCAAAAGGAAACTGCTTTCCCGAGGTACCCAGACTGCTCATGCTGGCTGCCCAGCTGCCTGCAGCAGGCTCTTAAGGGATTTGTGAGCCTGCAGCTCTCTGTCCCCAATCCCGGGGCTGTGAGCGAACCATGTGCACAGTGGGCTGTGTCTGCCCCCCCTGCCAACCCCAGCTCCCTCCAACGCCCGGGGCTCGGTGGCACAAAAGACACATTCAATTCAGCAGCCTCTCCGGCCAGAACCAGCAAATCCCCCGTTTTCAATTCCACTTCCCTGCGGCTCTCACAGCCCTCTCCTGGGTCACCTTGAAAAGCCAAGGGCGTCCCCGGCACTGCTGTCCCCTCCCGGGCGCCCACCGCTCCTTTTTCCCCGTCACCACCTGCCCAGGCGCCGAACCGCTCAGGCATCGCTCTGAGGGCCCAGAGATGTGACCCCCGGAGCCCCGAGAAGCGACCTTCCCTCGCCGGTCACCCCCTCTTCCCGGGACAGAGGGGGATTAGCCGCCCGGAGGAACCGCAGGCCTGCCTTGTCCTTTTCCAGTCCGGGCGGCGCAGCATGGGGAGCTCCAGCACTTCTCCCAGGGCTTCACCTGCAGCGGGGCTGCCGGCGCCGTGCCCCCGGCCCCCCTGGGACATGCCCCGCGGACGCCGGCTCCAACGCCGCCTGCAGCATCCCTGCCTGCCCCCTGCCAGATAGGGCGGAGGAGGCGGAGGAGGAGGAGACAGGCAGCAGCATGCTGGGATCTGTAGTCCCTGCAAGCCCCGGCATGCATTGAAGGCAGCGCAGCCCGTCCCTGGCGCAGGTGCCCGTGGGGTTCTGGGCGCAGCTCGCCTCCTCCTCCGGTAGGTTCCTGCAGGCTGGGGAGCCTAAGCTGTGATGGAGCCGAAAGATAGGCGGCAGGATGTGGAGAGGGATTTTGGAAACCCCTTGGGCCGCCTGGGGAAGACAGACCAGGACAACAGTACGCCTGCAAAGGATGGAGGGCTCTGCCAACCTGGCAGGTGCCACCCTGTTGATGTCGGAGCCATCTGCAGCACCGCTCCCCTGCCTTCCCACACAGAGAGCTCGGGGGCATGACAGCTCCTGCCTTGCCCTTCTGAGCCATCTGGGCTTCCAGACAAAACATCCCAAAATCCCCTCCTGGCAGGCTGCCAGTGCCTCGGTGGGGAGGAAACATCCTAACCCGGGATTAGCAGAGGGATCTGCAAACACAAGTGCCACCCCCTTGCACACAGAAACCCCACCGGGGCATTGCTTGTCTCCAAGCAAACAGATCTCAACCCAAAATAGGCAAGCAAACCTCAGCTTCCGCCATGGGTTCCCAGCAAGCCCTCAACATGCTTCCCCTTGCCAGCCAAGCCCCTGATCCCCCTTCCAGCCCCCACCAGGTCATATCGCTGTCCCAAGAAGTAGGAGCAGGGACTGACCCCACAGACATACCTGGGGAGAGAGGACAGAGCCAGGCTGAGCCCTGTGTTCAGAGTATTTGAAGGCAGTGTGTCCCCCTGCGTCCACACCCCCCGCTCTTGGGGGTGAGTGCCGGGCCCTGGCTCAAGTCACGGGAGCTGGAGCCCTGTGGGTCTAGCGGCACCCGCGGAGGAGGAGGAGAAGGAGAAGAGGTATCGCATACCACAGCTGGCATGCGGCCCACGTCCTGCTGCCCAAGCATCCAGGGAAGGCAGGAAGGCAAGGGTGCCGTGGAGGGGATGGCAGGAGCCGAGGGTGTTGGGGAGGAGGCAGGGGGGGTCGGGAGTAGGACTCTGGGGGTGCTGGGGCAGGGCGCTCCGCCATGCTGCTTTCCCACCGCCTCCTGCTTCCGTCTGGAGAGTGCCCACATCCCTGCGTCAGGAGCTCGGCCTCCTTGGCAGGCACTGCCCGGCCGCAGTCTCCTGCCTGCTCTGTTTGTTTTCTGTCTCACTTCGCTAAATGCCTTCTAATTTTTTCCACAAAGAGACAGTGCCTGCCAAGGGCAGCAGTCATTACAGTGGGAAACACTTCCAGCTGCCGGCTGTAATAAAGAACCCTACAACAAACAGAAAAGGTCACAGGACCCAACGGCAGCAACAGGTGGCAACCCTGCTCCCTCTTGGGGGGAGCTGCCCTACCCGATGGGACATGGGAACAGATGACACTCTTCCAGCTGGCACAGCACAGCTCCAACAACCTCCCCCAGGAGTCTGCTGGTGTTTAGCCCAGCCACCAGCTTGGTGGCTGCACATCCTGAGGGACAGGGAAAAGGAGGAGTGATGTGGGGCGTTGGCCTAAGACACCCCTTTTGTTCCTGGGCATAGAGCAGTCTGTCCTACCCCCATGGGAGAAGCAAGATCACGAAGAGTGGGCTTAACAAACCATAGGCTAGAGCCTTTGAGCAGGTACAAACAAGAGATGGCATAATTTTAATTGTCCTTTCATGCCACACAAAGGCTATGACAGATGCTAAGTGACACCCTCGGTGGCCACGTGCAGCCCCATTGCCAGCCAAGCCCTGGGAGCTGACGGCAGGGCCAGTTGTCACCAAAGCTGCCTAACCTCTGCAGAAAAACCCGCACTGCAGGACAGCCACACCTGCAGGCAGCCATTTGTCACCTGGCTTTGGACACTTCCCTACCTCTCCCTTTCCCCACACCGCCTTTTCCCCTGCTCCTGCTGCCTTAGCCAAGGGTGAGCACAGTGCATGCTTAGCTTCCCGCTTGAGCAATTCCCTGGTGCCATGTAGGCATGCTATGGCACCATGGAATTATGCCCAGAATCACCAGCTCTAAAGAAAAGCCGTTTACACCACACCAAGTGTAGAAGTGTCCTGGCAGTCCATAGCCAAGTGGTTGCCAGCAGACTCAATGGCAAGCACCTCGTGTCCTCCTGACACCACTTGTCAGGGGATCGCTTTGCAGGGATAATGTCAGTACTTCCTCCAAGCACGGCCAAGATGGGACAGGACCAGTTGCCTCACCAGCCTTTCACCCCATCCCCGACATCCGCTTGCCCACTGGGCAACACCAGAGTTCTCCTGTCAGGAAGGCTGATCCAGGGGCCTCTCAAGGTTTATCTGCAGGCACGGAACAAGCCCAGCACAGGTATGCAAGTCACATGAAACCTTGGTGGCCATGACTCAGCTGGAAGATAGGAAACACTCTTGAGACTGCCCGTTTCATGAGATTTCATATGCATGCCTGAACTCTGACCATGCTGCTTGCGGATCCTCCTACCTTGTGCCAGGGCGTGGGGAAACCCGCGGATGGGCAGCGTCCTGGGCAGCGTCCTGCCCACCTCCACCGTCAGTCACTGGCTGTGAGGACACACGCTTGTATTTCACAAGACAGATGAGTTGTGTGCCACCACTGCAGTGCTGAGAGAAGCACAAGCCCTCCCAAAACAAGGGTAGGCAGGTGCCTTGAGTCAAAGCAGAGGCTGGTCTGGCTCAAAGACTGTGATCCATCAGAGGGCAAAAGCAAATGCTAGGAAAGAGTATATGTGTCATGGGTACGAACTGCCCGACTGTTTACCCCAGCCTCTGAGCTGAAAGGGACACGATGTTTTGTGTTTTGTAGCCATGGTGGGTTTCACTTCTGTGAAATCTTGCTTCCCCCTTCAACTCAGGAGCTTCTGAGAGGGGGCAGCAGCTCTCCCCTCATGCAGGGCCTCACCAGGGCTCCCTTGCCTTCGACATCAAAGGGTGGATGAACACTGGAGTGGCTGCTTTACAGACCTGGATTGTATCCACCCAACAGCATATTTTCCAAACAGAGAAATTCTAGCTCACTTAGTCATTCAGGCATGGCTCCATGCCTTCGGTCCTCCTTGTTGCTTTTCTCCAAACCTGCCCTGGCTCCTCTCGATCCTTCCAGAGGCACTGATGCTGAGGGCACACAGGGACTGTGTAGGGGTGAGACACCAATTTGAAGAGTGGCAAAAGGCTTTCCTGCTTTGCTTCTGCTTTTTAACTGGGAAAGATGATTCAGTGTGTGTTTTTATGCACACTGAGTTATCTGAAATAGCCCCAGGCCTTGCTGTGAGTGGCCAGCTCATGGCTGGCTCAGTGCATAATCTTGTTTGTGGATTTGGGGCTTTTTCCCTTCCCCCCTTGTCTATCACTTGATATTTATCTAAACTGAATTTCAGTAGCCTGGTGTTGTAATGGTTGTCAGTACTCCTCCTAGCTGGCACTTGTCCCCACGAACCTGAGTAATCCAATCACCTCAGCAAAGCCCTGTCATCTCCTTGCTCATTCCCTTTTCCAGGTCACTCATGAATGTGTTGAAAAACCCTGTGACCAATGCAAAGATCTCTTTTCACTGCAAAAATTGACTGCTGACTCCTACACCCTCCTTCCTGTTTTCATACTAATTATGGAGCCAAGTAAGGACTTTCCTTCTTGACCAGAAAGTTCCCTTAAAAACTGGGCTGAAAGCTGACTGGAATTTTTTTGGGGGAAGCAGTGTGGGCACTCTGAGCCCAGACTCCCTAGGAAGTGCTGCTCCAGTCCTGGGGTCCCCTCAACAGGAGCCTCCCCACCTGCCCACAGGCCCTGTCCCTGCACAGACACCCAGGGCATGCAGCAGACTCAGCAGTCGGCTTTTCCCTGAAGTTCCTTCTGCCCTTCTTAGAAAAGAACGTCATATCTTTCCCTCCTCCCAGTCCCTAGGGGCTGGGGCAGTTGTGAATGAATGACTAGAGGCCACACATCACACCCAGCCGCTTCATCCTCCCTTTCCTTCTGGGGAACATTGGCTGGCCTCTTGTTGTGACACTTGTTGCTGTTTACCTTTGCTTTCTAACCTTGCCTCTGCAGATCCTCTGAGGAGCTCCCCAAAGGAAGGTGGAAGAAATTGCTTAGGCTCTTGTGGAGCTAACAGAGAGGCAAAAGCTTCATCTGTCTTTTCTGCTATGGTCTCCCTTCCTCTGATCCCTCATCTGTCCAACATCCTGCAGCAGCTTTCCTAGTCCTGGAGTGCTTTGTGAGTGGTTTCCATCAGCAAGCTGATAGCGTTGCCTATTCTTCTCCTCCTTTCTGCCTCTCAGTAAACAGCCTTGTGATTCCATCTGCTCTCCCAGCCCTACTCCATGCCTGCGTCCTGAGGAGAGAGCTTAGCAGGGGAGCAGGAGGGAGCAGGTATTTCTGCCTTTTCCCTTGACTTGCTGTTTGCAAACAAAGTCCACTGCTTTGCCAGGGCTTGGCCAGCAGAAAAAAAACCTCTTACAAGGTCCTCTGTGCAACACCCTCACCCCACAGAATGAGGGTCCCTGGGAAATGTTTCTGACCTGCTTCACCTCGGTCCCTCCACTCCTCCATGGACAAAAGGAGAGGCACCTCTAGACCCCCTCTGCCTCCGGGCTTGCTGCACTAGCAGCCACCACAAACTCCTCACAGAGCAGCAGCTGTGGATACTGACCCCGCTCCCAGCACTTGCCGTTATCTCGGGTGCAGGGTGGTGCGGGGGGAGCGTTCAGCCCTGGTGTGTTTTGAACTGCAGAGACCAACCAGCTGCGAAGTCCCTTATCTGGAGAGTACAAGGAGCCCTGAGAGGCTCCCTGGGGACACTTGCAGGTAAAGCGATCCTGCTGGGCAGCAAATTCCCCAGGGCCTGGCGGGACTCCAGCACTGTCCCTGAAGGGCCTCCCACCAGGTAGAAGGCAGAGGACAGTGACAGGGCAGAGCCAGCCTTAGAACTACCCTAGGTGACACAGCTGGGACTATTCCACCCATTACTGAGTCGCAGGAAGCCCTGGACACCCACCTGTCCAGCGGGGCAGCTGCGTGGGTTCCCAGCCCTGACTATTACTGGTCAAATGCCATCGAAGAACCCACACACCCCTCCTCAGCACGTGGCGAGTGCCCAAGGCCAGGTGCAATCTGGTCCCTGGCCAGATAAAAACCCCTCCAGGCACCCATACAATCCCCCAGGAGCAGAGATGGGTGTTCCTGCCCAGCATCCCATCAAACGCTGCAGGGGGACATTGTAAAGTCACAGCAACAAGCTTACCAGAAAGGCAGGGTGGTCCCAGCCCCTTGCTCCTTGTCACTTCAGGCTGCAGGACGATGCAGGGACAATGCAGCCTTGGGAGAGGTAGGAAAAGCCCCACAAATATTGGAGCCGTTGCGTGCTCCAGGGCCGGTGGTTTGGGGATGCAGGAGGAGATACAAGCGCCTGGGGGAGGGCAGGAGCTGGGGGGGAACGTCATTTATGAGCAGGCGTCAGAGTAAGAGAGATAAGCTGATCCCAGGAGACTGTTTGCAGAGACAGGATTCTTCCAAGAAGCTGGTTTCTCTGATGGCACCCGCTTAGGCTGCTCTCCCCAGGGAAAGGACCGTCCCCTACGAGCCAAAACCCTGACCTGCTTCTTGGGAGGCTGTGGAAGGAGACACGTTTTTCCATGGCTAGCTTCAAACTCCATTTGTTGGAAATTTAGAAAAATAAAGACCCTTTCTCCCAAGGGCAGAGGGAGGGATTTGCTCAGGACTTCACTCAGTGCAGCTGCAGAAGCCTCTAAGCCCAGGGAGAAACCATCTCCAGGACCTGGATGGTGCTTCCAGGCAGCTTTCAGCACCTCCAGGAGCTGCAAGGAGGTGGGAAGGAGCAGAGGGTGACCCACTACGGGCATGCACAGCTCACACCAAGCTCATGACACCTGACCATGGCTTCCTGAGGGACCACCATGGGTTTGGGGAGAGCCTGGGATGCCTTGCCCCAAACCTTCATCCTCGACTGGCATCCTCTGCAGCCGGCAGACCCTCACAGCCCATGTCTGCAGGGCTGGTCCAAGCCCCAGGGGTGCCAGCATGGCCAGTGGAGGTGCTGCCCGGGGGCCACGGGGAGGGGAAGTGCTGCGGGAAGGGGTGCTTCCCTGGAATTGATCTGGGGGCTGCAGCAGGAAGAAGCACAATGGGAGGAAACCCCGTTTCTGCTTCCAAGTGGAGAAAACCTTACAGGACACCTGGGGAGAACAACCGGACATCATTAATGTAAAATTTAGCTGGGAGCACAAGGAGCAGCCAAAGGCGGCCCCGAGCTGGAAGCAGGTCCTCCTTGCACGGAGGAGCCTGGGTCTTGATGCAGTAGTGGCACGGGCCACCACCTGCCAGGACAGCCATGCACAGAGGACAAAGGCAATCCCCAACCATGCACAACACAAAGCACAGTTATGGCTCTTGCCTGCCTGCAGCCTGGCTATCCCACAGGCTTATTTCCACACAGCTGGGTGGGAAGAGGGATGCTCCCTGGTGGGCTGGGACAGTGCTTAGGTAAGACCCCTTGGGATATGGCTGTCAGATGAACCTCTTTTGCATTAGCAGCTTTCGCCCTCCCTGTGTTCAGGCTTGCTCAAGAGGAATCCCTGCCTGTCTGCACTGATGGTATCTTGGTTGGCCACGCCTTAGGCAGCAGCTAAAGCACGTGTGAGGGGTGGGCTGAGCCTACAGGATCATGTCCCACTTCCCCCTCATGTCTGCAGCTGAGGGGAGCGAAGAGGAGCCCACAGCAAAACAGGACGAGAGCAAAACAGCTCTTAGCCAGACAAGTCTGAAGATAAGGTCTCACTGAATGCGTGGGAGGAAACCCAGGGGATAGAATCCCACAGCCGAGGAATGAAAGAACGGCAAGATGAATTTTTCCACAGCCTGCCTTCTCCTGGGCTTGGTAGGGCCATTATCTACCAATAACACATGGCTACCCCAAGGTCACTGCTTGGAGAGCAGCACCAGAGGGGAAGAGCAGGACTGCAGGAGGCCACCTGCCCCCAGCAGCCCCCAGGGTGCTGGGATGTAGAGTGGAGATGATTCCCCCTTCATTGCTTCATGTTCCTGGCTCCAGGACTGAGCTCAGAGCTGGCAGACCCCAGAAGGAGTCAGGTCAGGAACAACATAAAGGAGCTGAGCATGGAGAAACCTGCAGTGAGGGTCCGGAGAAGAAGAATGGGGACAGCTTACATTCTGTTTGAGAGGTCCTCAAGACAGTCTTGCAGTGAGGGGCAAAGCAGAAGGGGCTTGGAGGGCTCAGCTCAACCACTCTCCCACCCCAAATGCCACCCTGCACTTTACAGGAACTCCTTTCCCCAAGGAGAGCCTGAGCCCTCACTCATTTGTCCCCAAAACAGGGATGCTTCTAGAAGAGCAGGAAAAGCTGGCAGCCAAGCAGCAGTGAGAGCACCTGCCTGCAGCAACCCCCTGCCACCTGGGCCACTCCTGCACCCCACGGCACCTCCACCTCCCAGGAGAGAGGCTGTCCTTCCAGCTCTGGCTCCTTCCTCTATGGAGCCAGATTCAAAGGTGCAGAGCTGGCAGGACCCTCAGCAGGCAAGAGCTGCTGAACTGCTGTCCCCCGAGCAGGTGGGAGAGCATCCCCAGGATGGGACAAAGTGAGCCTTGCCCTCGTGCCTGGACAGCCCAGCAGAAGGCCTACAGCAGGCTGCCAGCCCTGTTTGGGGTGCTGGCACAGGAGCAAAGATCATTTTGCTCCCCCTCAGCAGTTTTCTGGAGGCTGGTCTGGGCTGCACAGCTGTTTCCAATTTAGTGGAGGACACAGAAACGAAATCAGAGCCAGAACAACACAATCTTCCCTTGGTGTCACCATCTCCCCAGCTTCCAAAATTCGGAGAGGCAATTCCTCCCCACTGAGCAGCAGACCCCTCGGTGGAAGCTGGGACAGACATGCAGGAGCCAACTACCACTGGCCTGTGGTGAGTCGAGGTTGGCTCTGTCCTCTGCATGTCAGCCGTGCCCACTGGCCAGGACAGAAATACATGGGCTATTTTGGGTCCCCACAGACCAAAGGGGCCTTTCACTTGTAGGCCAGCTCAGAACAGGGGCCCTGGCTGACCGCTGCTTTTGGCATTAAATGTTTGCAGCCCTGCTGAGAAAGGGGATGGTGAGCACGGAAGCAGGTTTTGGGACTTGTCGGGGTCCCGTGCAGTCTGTCTGCCTGCCGAGATCCTGCTCACTGCCCAGACAGCCACAGCATCTTGCAAATCCCGAACTGGCTTCAGATGCTAAATGCAGCTATTTCACAGTGACTCTGCTCCAAGAGACAGGGAGTGTCTATCCCCCCTCACCTCAAAAACCCGCTTTGTCCCAGCCAAGGGGCACCCCACAAACCCCAGAAGAAAAAGGAAGGGGAAGGGATGGGTGTCCTGTCTGGGTCCGCTTGTGCCAAATCCACTCACTTCCAAGCTGCAGCCATCTCCAAAGAGTGGGGTAAAGCCATCCCCACAAGTCCCAGAAGCTGAAGGGACTTGAGGAGCCACATACGCCTGCACGTTTCCCAGCAGGGAAGATGGTGCCTGCTGAGAGCTGGGTTTGCCATATCCCTGCTCTGTGGCAGACACAGAAGAGCTGTGTGGGCAAGCCACGATCTGTGGACCGAGGAGTGGAAAGCCGAGGAGGCAGCATGCTGTCACAGATGTGGTGCAAGCAAAGGAGTTGGAGCAAACACCCAGGGCAGAAGCACCATCTCTGGCACCCTCTTCCCTGAATAACTCAGCTTCCCCAAACAGCCTGGCAGGACTAAGGTCTCACAGGAGGAGCCAAAGCAAGACTCGAGGCAGACACCTCCTTCGGAGCAAATAAGTCAGAGCCCAAACCTCCCACCCTTGGCACTGGCCTTGGCTAAACAGCGGCAAACAGGGAAATCTTTATGCAAGTAGGATCAGGCAGGGAGAGCAAACAGGAGGTGGGGACAGCTGTGTCTGCCCAAATCCCATCAAAACAGAATCTCCCACACAACCAGTAATAATAAGCCCAGCCACAAGATGGGAAAGAGCAAGTCACATCCCTTCCAAATCCCAGCCTGTGCTGCTACATCCGTGCAAACAGCCACCGCCCCGTGTGCCACAGCCATGATATCGCAGCCTGTCTGGTTCCCTGAGTATCCTCAGGATGTCTCAGGGAAGCATGGAAAACTCTGGATGAGAGCCACCGAGTGCTCTGCTCATGTGGAAATGGCACTTCGCAGCCGCTGGCATTGGCTTGCAGGCTCCACCAGCCCTTCAGCCTCCCCAGATTAATGTGGGGAGCAGAGGAGAGATGAGGAGACCCAAGGTTACAGCAGCCTCACTGAGGTGGGCTGGCCATCTGGCAAGGTGTCCTGTCAGGGCTTGCCTGGGTGGATGCTGCTGCACTCCCACAGTGATGCCAGGTGATACGGAGCCCAGGGACTGAGCCCTGCAGAAGCAATCCCTTCTGACGCAGTGCATCCCCCTCACAGCCACAACGAAGGACGGGAGGGACAGCTGGTAGCAGACAACTTGTGTGCTGAGTATCGACTGCCAGGCTATTTACTGATGCTGTTTTGTTTCTGGTCAAAGGCTCCCCTTTTGGAGCCAGCCCAGCTGCAGAGCCCAGGCAAGGGGAACGCAGTGCTCTTCAGCACCTCCCTCATCCCCCGCAAGGCACGGATTCTGCATCACGTGGGCACCCCGTTCCCGCTGCCTCTGTCCAGGAACACGCTGGCAGATCAATGTCCTGATGTGGTTCATTACACAGACACGCCAGCCTTGCGTTGCCACGCGGAGCGGGTGTGAAGATGGGAAGGAGAAGCTGCAGGGAAGGGTGGATCACTCCATAATAGCTTGGCTGTGTTGCCGTTGGTCTGTCTCCTCCTGTGGTTAATGGATAACACTCCCGCTCTTGCCGGGATGCCACAAAGACCCACCCAAACCTGCCATCCTCAACCACAGCCCTACAAACCAACACCTACAAACCCTGATGGGATGAAAGCACTGTGTGCATCCTGCGGCGCTGGGCTCCCTGTGGAGGCAGAAGTCCAGTCCAGAGGAAATACCATCAGGGAGCTGAGGGTACAGCACTGAAGGAGGATAAAAAAATGGAATTGCCTCCAACTTGGTCCTGAGGCCAGGAAATAACAAGGCTTGTCACAGGCAGAGCAGGCAAGGCAGATAAGGCTGGCATCTCCTTCAACCTTGAGCCTTGGGCAGGACTGAGAAGCCAGATCTGTCACCAGTCCCTCCTGCCTCCCCGGCTGTTCTCCAGGGGTCATCCCCAGGCTTAAAATAGGGGAGTTCCTCTCATGAGGGTTTACCATGACCATGAACAAAAACTCTAGCAAAACTCCAAAGCCCTCATGGGCCTGAGCCAGGTGAACAGGCCCTCAGCTGCAGGTGTAAACTGGCTCTGTGTCCCTGCACAGTGTCAGTGGTTGGACGTGCAAGGCAAAATGAACCAAGCAGGGATGAGGACCATGTTTGGAGCCACAGCTTGGGCAGCAGAGGAGAAGCCAAGCAGGGCAACCCAGGCTGGACAACCCTCTCCCCAGCAGCCTTGCAGGAGGCTGGAGCCACTTCAGTGTCAGTCTGGGGACGCAGATACACATGCAGGTTGATGGCTTGCCCTCGGCACAGCACGGCTGATGACACGGTCCTGCTGCCGTGACTGAGCCTCAGTACGTGGTCAGAGCGGGCTGCTCAGCATGTGGGAGGCTGACGGCACGACCCTCCAGTCCCACTGCTGCTGCCCACCCAGCCACATCTCTCCCAGCCCTGCTCTTCACCTCCAGCCCCTGCCTGCCTCCTCCCTCTGCAGCTTCCTGGTCTGCTCACTCCATGAATTTCCAGCTGGAAATTTCACAGCGAGGTGCCTTCCTATCAGACTAGTTCTAAAGCAAACGAACTAAAGCAAGTCTCACTGGCAGTCGTCTGGTGGGAAGCAGCAAGAAGGCCCTGCGGAAATCTGCCTGACTTCCCGCTGACAGCTTCTGCATGAGCCGCCAGGCAGGCAATAGGTCTCTGCTGCCTTTTGGCCCCAAGGAAAGTTGGTCTCCTGGAGATGAAACCCGACTGTGCTCACCCATGGCTTAACCAAGAGGCTGAAAGAGAGCCTTGAGCACTGCACCCAGAACGCCAGGCTCACCAATTTGTGTCACGGTTAGTGCATGACAGCCACGCACACAGAGCTTTGAGCCTCCCCTTTCTTGGGGATTGGCAAGACCGGGAAAAAGCCTGCTCCAAGCCAGAGCGGGACCAAAAGGTCACAACAGTGATGTTTTTCACACCACCTCCCTCAGCAATGAAATTACAAAGGACTATTAGCGTTATTCCTACACAGCAGCTTCCCTTGTCTCATGCGAACAACAATCTCAGATGAATTCCTCATGCAGCATCACAGCTCCTCTCCCACACGGGGACCCCAGAGCCCATATACAGCCCCCCAGCTAGGTCTGCAGAATCTGGAGTGGGAAAATGGGGTGCAGTACTGTGCTGCAGCCTCAGACCACACATCCTGATGTAACCAGACCCACCTCGGGTCTGCCCCTACTCTGCACACTTCTTTCCCCATCCCACACCTTGCACACTCTTAACCTAAGAAGCAATTAGTCTTTGCAGCACTGCTTAATCAAATCAAAATAGCTGTGTGGCTGCTAAAACCCTGCCCAGCTGAAAATGCCTGTTGCTCACTCTGCGAAGTGCTTTGGACCTCAGCTTGTTGGCAGCTGAGTACGAGTTAGCACGGAGATGAGACTCTGGGAGCTGGCAGTCCTGCAGCCCCAAGCAGCGCAGTGCTGGGCTGGCAGGTGTCTCAGGACAGAGCTCGGTGTTGGGAAGGCTCAGGAAGGCACAGGGAGGTAAGCGAGGTTTACACTGTGGGGTCAGCACGGAGCTGGCAAGGACCACAAGCAAACAGAATTCTGTGGATGAGAGAGGGCGTTGCAGCTTCCGTAGCACTTGCCAAGGGCCTGGACATTACACTGAACAAAAACAACCAAGATCTACACGTGTCCCGTGAAAACCACCAGAAGCTGTTTGCTGGCTTCCCAAAGCCAGTGGCTGGTGCCTTCCCACTTGGACAGGGCACACAGGTGGTCCTGGGCTCCCTCCATCCCAGTGGGCTGGTCCCTAAGCCCTGCCTCTGCCAGAAGAGCTGGGAATGAAGCTGGGCAGAGTGAGGAAGGTGCAGCACGGGAGTGGGTGAATGGGTGCCTTGTCCTCCGCACCCTGGCTTACCCCCATACCACAACAAGGAATAAAACAGGTCAGGCCAGGGCAACAACAAAGCCCATGGCTCATCTTCAAAGAGGAAGAGGCTCATTAACACCTCCCAGCCCAAGATAATGAGAGCAGGGATGCCATGCTGGGAATTGATGCCAGTAGTTAATTATGCAGCTTGGCGAGGATTGGAGAATAGGGGCAACTGCAGGATGCAGGTGCCATATTGTCCTGTGTGCTGGTGCTACATCTGCTGATTCAAGCTGAAGTGAATTTCTTCAGCCTCCTCACTCCAGGTATCTGATACAGTGTAAGCCTCCATGTCCTGTCTACGCTAGTTGTGGAGGGAAGAGTCATCCTGCAAAGCATCTTCCGGGGCTGATGTTACAGCCCTTGGTGCCGAAAAGAAAGTGCCTTCGCTCTGTGAAAATCTTTTTGGTGAGCCAAGAGCAAGCCTACCTGTCTTTTCCAGGAACAAAAAGCAATGGCCAGGAGCAGGAGTGCTTTGGAGGGCATATGTGTGGTGTCAGCACTGGACTGACACAATCAATGGCCCATGAGCTGCACGAAGACAACCAGTGAACCCAAGGGAAAAGCATCCCTGCACAGTCACATCCTGAGATAGCTTTGTAGAGAAGGTAGGCTCGAGGGACCCCGAGGCTGTCCAGCACCTTCCAGGGGCTGGTGAGTGGAAACAATGCCACCAAGCTGGGATGCAGTGCAGAAGGAGAGTGGGATTTCCCATGTCAGCACTCACAGAAGTCCCTCAACTGTGTCTACTCACAACAGGCAACTGAGGGGCCGTTGGGCTGCTTTCTGTTTCGGAGCAGCCGGGAAGTGCATCCAGCTGTGGCCAACAGCTGCACAAATTCCTCCTGTAGCCCCTAGCCCTGGGGATCAAGGATACAGGCTTTACTTGTCTGCGATCCCACAGCTCCAGGGCTTAGCCGCTGTTGCCTTCCCACACAGTCTGCAGTTCCACAGCCCGTTCCCAAGAGGCAGATGGGAGTGCTGGTGAGTACAGGCAGGGACTGTGTTGGTCTGGCAGTATTAGCATCTAGCAGGGGTGTGAGGCTCAGATTTAACTACAGGGGTGAGGAGGACAGCACAAAAGGGCTCTACAGGAGCTCTTGGTGCTTCTGCCTGGATGAGGCTCTCCATTAACACTGACAGTTTACTCAGGAATGGAAAGAAACACTCATTGAAATCTTCCACAGCATCCCACAGCCAACCGGGAGCATTTTCTTGAGCAGGACCCGGAGCAACCCTGACCCAGCAGTTTTTCTGCCAGCCGAGGGGGCTCTGCCCCACTTCTCGCACAGCAGCATATGGCACCCTGCCCACGCACCTGCCAGCGGCTCCCCACAACACCCGCCGGCTGAGGCACGGTGGCAGACGCTGCCTGCCGTGCACACGCGCCACTGCTCGGCAGGGGTGTGCACCTCTGCAGCCGCAGGAGCGCTGCACAAACCCCTCGGCGACGTCCTGCATCCCAGGTGTCAGAGAATCAGTGCCCTTTGCATCCCCAGAGCCACATGCTGGCCGCTCCACTTCGCATCCCCAAAACCACATGCTCTCCCCCCGGCAGTAACTGTGAAAGGGGATTTGTAGTTGCCGTGCAAGGTAGCAAGGAAGAATCCCCCCCAAAAAGCAGCATCTGTGCATCTTACACCACTCCGGTCCCCCAAGCCGCGACTCGCACGCCGCCTCTCCCCACGCTGTGGCTCCGGGTTCTGAGCTTGGGGCATCCCCCAGCTCCTTCCGAGGGCTGCCCACGCACCCGGCAGCTTTGAAACGCCTCGTGGAGCCTCAGAGGGAGCCGGGGTGGCCAAGAGCTCAGCGACTTTGAGCCAATACCTGGAACGCGGGCGCCCACCGCTGCCTGCCGGCTCCGGCTTCTGGTCCCGCTCTGTAAAGTCGTCCTCCGCCTCCTGCCGCCTTCAGTGCCACGCGGTTCCCGCGTGGGAGAGGCGGCGGGTTTCCCCGCTCCCCGCCCCTTCCCCGCTCCCCCTCGCCCCCGGGAGAGAAGGGGTAAGCGGAGCCGCCACCCCTCCGCGGGCAGCCGTGCGCACCCCGCGGGGAAACCCACCTGCGCCGCGCTCTCCGCGCCGACCCGCGTTCTGCCGCCGTCCCTTCCCCGGGCCTGCCCGCCCCTGGCTCCCCCCATTTCCGCGCCTACCGTAGCTCCCCGCCCCGCATCTGGCGGGAAAATCCCCCGGCCGCGGGCAGCCTGCTTCTTGGGGAATGAGAGCAAAGCAAGCCCCCTCTAACTCCGGAGCCGCANNNNTAAATATAAATATATAAAAATATAGGCTCTAAGTGGAGTGTGAACTGGCCCTACGTTTGCTATGTTCCTCACTTGTCCCCCATGCTGCGTTCTAATCTATACAAAAACACTCCCTGCTGGCAGTCACCACCGAAGGGTGTAATATATATCCATTTTTATACATATACGGATGTGTATATATACGTGCCCATATACATACACATATATATACACATATGCATGTGGATACACACACACACATATATATGTACATATATGTAAATAACTGTCTTGAGTTAGTGATCGAGTGGGTCTCATCCCTGCCCATGGCAGGGGAATTGGAACTCAATGATCTTTAAGGTCTCTTCCAACCTAAACGATTTATGATTCTATAAGTCACAGAGAGGATTAAAGACGGCTTTTTGCACTGTGCATTCGTGCTGGTGCTACCCAGGATGGCAGGCAATGTGCAGAGTCCTGTGAAACTTAGCAATCCCCCTATATTCGGACGATAAAAGTACCGTGTGTATGCAGTATCCAAAGGGCAGGAATAAACTCTAAGATGAATTTTTTCAGGCTGCCGCCTCCAGGCTCCTATCTTTCCAGAATAGATATCTACTCCGCTGTGATAAAAGCCTGTTGCTCAGCTGAAGTGCAAACGTGGAGGATTCCTCAGGTACTTTGTCCCCCAGTAAAGGTGAGTGCACCTGAATTTAACCTCGTATCAATGCAGTTAAACAGTCACACAAGTTTGTGGGGTTTTTTTATGTAGCTGGGTGTTTAAAGGAAAAAAGGGCCCTCCTGGCTCTCTCCATTCACTATGTTCTGCAGACACAGGCCAGTGGCACCAGGAAGTCCCTGCAGCAGCTTTGACTATTAAAACATTTGTTCCATTAATAATCAGCCTCAGAAAATTCTCTGCAGATGGTGATCAGTTTGGGTTAGAAATTAAAACCAGAAGTTAAAACACCCCCGAAAGCTCTGGCAGATTCTTGTTCTCACGCTCTCTCAGCAAGATGATCTCTAACACACATCTTCCTGCAGAATCCAAGCACCAAGCTTGTATTTTAAGACAGACCTACAAAACATTGCCACGTAAGCAAAAAGCCCTCAAAGCCCAAGAAAAAGGCAGTAGTAACAGGGCTGAGACAACTACCAGTGCTTTCTGATCTGCAACGATGATACTGCAGAGTGTCACCCTGAGGAGGAGACCTCTTCACTGATCTGCTCAGTAGCAGCCTCCGCAGCTGGATCTCTCCCTCTGCACTGGTCAGAGATATTTGCCATGGTTAAGGGCTTCTGGGGTCTGATAGGAGGGTACATTAACAACATGAAGGGAGCGGCAGACAATGCTACCAGATAGTAAGACAGGAGGCTCTTTTCTTAAATTTAAGATCCATATCAGATCAAATTAAATTTAAAAGCTCTCATGTCCAATTAAAGCTCCCAGGCTGCAGCTCCCAGGCAATGACAGATACAAGCCTTGGGCCTGCCTTTCCTCAGCCCCCTTTCCCTAAGCCATTCTGATCTGGAAGGTCTTCTGGTTAAGCTGCAACACAGACAAGACCTCTCTTCTCCCCACCTTGCCTTGCCTCGTCTTTCCTCTCCTATCTCCTCTCTTCTCTGCAAAATCCAAACTAAACAGAAAAGCAGGGTCACCTGCTTGGGATGTCTCATGTCACCTCCTCTCTAGCTTTGAGATGTGCCATGCTGTCACCCACAGAGCCCCACAAGCCCCCTTGGTAGTCCCTGGAACACGGATGCCACAGCAGCTTGGGCACTGTTTCTCCTTGTGATGTCCACACTTGCTGCTCAGCAGCATGAGCATCTCTACAATTTTATTTTTCTATATAAGCTCCAACTTTAGCACAGACTAAAAGCTGTGAGAACCAATTCCCCCAGGAACTTGAGCACAGGGTCCAGACTGGCGTTGCCCAGCCAAACTGACACTGTGCTTCCAGAAGCCAGGACAAGGCTCTCAGCATCATTATAACCTCAGACCCCATCGGGAGGAGAATCACCACAAAATTTACCTTTGAGTGGATATTCCAGGAAGTCTCTCCTTCAGGACAGGGTGGGTGTAGCCACTGCCTCACCCCAGGCTTTCAGCAGCAGGGCGCGTAGCACTTACCATCACCAAAGTACAGGATTAAATGTTCTCTAATTTGCAGCCCTGGTCCTGTCTGCACAGCCACTCCCCCAAGCAGGGGAATCAACATCTCTCAACAGAGACGTCTCTCACTGGAGAGGGGGGGGTTTGAAATCCATTAGCGCTGAACAGTGTCCCAGCCACCGGTGACCGCAGGCAGACAGCAGGCCAGCAGACAGACCCGAGGGGAGGCACGGAGAAAGGCAGCTTCCAGCTCCTAAGTACAGCATGGGCTGCTGGCTGCTTCCCTGCACAGACCTGTGCACCAACCCGTCACCAACTTGCAGGACAGGGTCTAACGATGTCTTCTCTTGTGCAGGTAGAAGACCTGGAGTGAGCAAGACACCATGGGGTGAAGAAGGCTAAGTCTGGGAGAGAGTGAGTGTCCTTTAAAATCCAGCCCTGGCTGGTGCAGGACAGGAGACATTTCACTCAAGGTTCTCTTCTCCGTAGAGGCACTTCAGCCCCTCAGGGAGCACAGCTGCTCCCAAGAGCGATGCAAGTCCTTGGGTTGTGTAATGTCAATGACAGCATGCAGTTTCAGAGGGGTGACACCCCCTCTACCGTGTATGGGAAGGTAACAAATTGCACAGCCAATAACAACTCATTTATTGCCCCACAAACATGAGCCCTTGCTGCAGGGCCAAGCTGCCTTGCTTCATCTTGGCAAAGGTGTTGTGTTTGGAGAGCCCTCTGCTCCCAAGTGACTCTCATGTTATCATCTTCACCTCTGCGTGTACAATAACAAACCTCCTAGAAAAAGCAAACAGCTATGAAAACAGTCTCTGCTCCAAACTGGAAACAGCTGTGCTTTGCCCAGCACTGGTACTGGGCCCACCACTGCATGACCCACAGATCTAGATGTTTCTTCCCAGTGTAATTTGGGCAAGGAGAAAGGGCAGCCTCGAGTGGGGCCCGGGGGCTTGCTGCATTCCCACCCCTTCCATCCCCAAAGCAGCAGCACGGTGCCAAAACACGCTGCTGCTGTTGGCAGATTGCTGCGCTCCCCAGAGCAAAGGGAGAAGGCAAGGGAGGAAGGCAGCCAGCAAAGCTTCTCCCTTACATAAGGCTGGGAGTCCCATGGACATGCTTCCCAGAGCATGCTGGTGGGGCTGAAGCTGCCCAGGCCTTTGAGTTTTCTTTCTGAAAACTCGAACGTGCACTGCAGGCATCGCGACGCCGTCACCTGGAGCCCAATTTGTACGCTCTGCTCACAGCCAGTTTGTAACAGGCAGAACAAACAGGCAGAGTGCTCTCCCTTCAGTGATGCTTGCTGCCAAACCTTTCACAAAAGCTGCCTTTTTTTTTTCCCCCCTCTTCCCTTGTAGCAATTCCCTGATTTAACTAAAGCTATGAAATCCAAAAGGGGAAAACAAATAAACAGCTGGTTTGGAAAGCAAGAGCAAAAAGGGATATTTATTCCAGGCAGTGGATAATGCATCACATGAGCTGAAGGAATATTTTTGGTGCCTCTTGGGCAATATCTGAGTTTTAGGGCCTGAGGAGCTAGGCAGCATTTGCAGGCACTTAATGTTTCCAGAATCCTTTACACTTGGCACCCACGTCGACCGTTTTCCTTGGAGATTCGCAAGCACTTTGCAACCATACATTAATTAACCCACCAGCCCTCCTCTGCAATGAGATTCCCTTTCCCTGTAATGTGCCTGCGCTAGGGACAGGGGAAACTGAGGCATGGCAAGGCCATCAGCCTGCAGCAGGGCTGAGGCCAGAGGCTGTATGCCATCCAGCTCTCATTTGCATTGCAAAGCCACCCTTCCCTTTGCAAGCATGACCCACAGTGACTGTGTTTCCCTCCATTGGATGCTGCCTGCCCCATTCCAGAGGAAGGCATGGGCAGGTCAACTCAAAGAGCCTCTGCCCTGGCCCTCCGTGCCACGGAGCAGAGAAACAGAGAGCCAGTATGTCTGAAAGGCAGAGCAGGCAGGCAGGGGTGGCATGGCAAGCAGATTAGCAGCTGTATCCAATTGCCTGCATGTGTGAGAAGGCAGCCGTATGGGGAAAGGGGAAAATGGGGGAAAAGGGGCATTTTAATCAGTCACATGGAGGGAAACACAGAAGGTGCCGAACCTCTGTCAAGTGCCAGCAGGTTATTAATCTATTAGCCAATGGGGGCAAAAAACCCACTGCAGGCTCCTGGGAATCCAGTTATAGTGAGACTACAATGATCATGGATGCCTTGTTGACTAACAAAGCATCTCAGCCTGTTGACAAGATCAGCAAATGGCTTGGGGACCGATCATTTTAGTTTTGCTCTTCCCTTGCTGGTCCCAGCTGACCCTGGAGCAGGGTCCTGGCTGAAGGTCCAGGGCTGGCAGACCCTTTTGGAGTGGGAGATCTCCAGTCATTTCTTGCAGGACTCCTGATTGTGACCCCTGGGCTCTTGGTGCCCTGCCCTGCATTCTGGGATGAGGTGGTAGGGCAGAGGTCATGCTCACCTGATGGCCTGAGCCTTGCTGGGATGAGGTGGGGAAGGAGTGGGCTGCAATACTGTCCTGAACTCTGCCTGTGGCACAGAGATCCAGCTGGCACATCACCGCTTGCAGGGAGCCACGCAGACCTCCAGCATCCTGCTGTCCCTCTGCTTCCTTGCACGACCCAGCCTGCAGGGATAAAGTCAGGCAGCTGCCTGTGACTTCTTCACTAGTGGGCTGAAGGCAGCAGGAGCTCGCTGCCAGCAGCGGAGCAGCCCTGCGTGAAACCCTGCAAGGAAAGGCAGGGGAGAGGGAGGCCCTTGCTGCCAATCAGCCCCACCACCTCCCCGTGCTAAGCATCCCCCTTCACCGGTAGCACTGAGATGCAATGTGGTGATACCACTACTCCTGAAGCACTCACAGCCCTGGTGAGCAAATGGCCTGGAGACACGACAGGGAAGGGCCTCCCAGCCCAGTGGCAGGGCCATGGGTGTTTTCCAGCTGGGCAAGCAGAAACAAATCCCATTGTCCGCTGATTGGTCACAGCTCAGCAAGGGACCCGTGGTGCCCACAGGGCTCCTGGGACCTGGCATGGACAGTGGGGTCCAGTCAAGCTCCAGCCCCCTCTCAGACTGCTGGAGGTGGGGGCAGCCTGCCCCAATGGAACAGCAGCATCTTTGGGACACAGGGCATCTCCCTGCTGTCAGGCTGGGGGGACACAAGCCCCTCTGCCCAAGCCACTGCTGAGGGTCTCCCATCCTCACCGTCTCCTGGGCACAATCCCTCCCTCCTCCATCCCCAACCCTCTGCCTCCCTCCCTGCGCTGCTGCTGTTCTCTCCTGAGCTCCAGCTGCCCATTTCCTTTCTCCTACAAGCATTAAGGGAGTAAATACTGACTAATTGCACCAATTAGCAGCTGAGCTGCTGGGTGCTAGTTACTGAGTGACAGCTGTGCCGCCACCGGCCAAGGGTGAAATGTTACCTCACAGCAGGCAGTCTCCAGCCGCCAGAGCCCAGGCTGAGGCCTGGATAAACTCAAGACACACAGTTCAGGCCCCATTTGTACCAGAGGAGACAGGGTTAACCCCTGGCTCAGCGACAGGCGGGAACACCCTGAGGCATTCAGAAATGGTAGCCCTGGGGCAGAGACCACTCCAAGCACCCGGTCACGGTGTCACACCAGGTCTCCTTGGCGGAGGATGGAGCTGGTGCTGGCAGAGGGAGCCACACTATAGTCAAGGTCATCTAGCCCATTGAAGCAGTGCCGGGGGCACATCCTGCTCCTTAGCTGGCAGCACCAGTCTCCCACGATGGAGCACAGCCATTAAGGAAGGAACTGGCTGGCACTCAGCCACACTCGTAAAACACCGCGGGGGAGCTGTGGACTGCTGGGAACCAGGGAACCTGGCAAAAGGAAGAGGGGTGGCAGGAACCTGGCAAAAGGAAGAGGGGTGGCAGCTGCCGTGTCGTCCTGTTCCCCCCTCGACAAAGTCCATCCACACCCCAGTGGAACAAGGTGCCCAGCGACTCCTGGGGTCTCTAAGAACCATCTAAAAGGTAGAAGGCGGTTTTCTGGAGGATGGGTGAATCCCAGCTCTGGAGGATAGCCTGAAGCAATGGCTCCCCATCAGCCTTCCCGAGGCACCTTGGTGGCAGCGGGCAGAGCCATGCTCCAGCGCTCAGGGAGTGCTGCTGCAGCTGGAGTCTGCCCATCCTGCATGGCAGGGCAGGGTCAAAGTGCCTACCTGCTCTTCCAGCCAGCCTGCTCCCGGGCAGGCTCTGTGGTCACCGGCACTACGGGGACCATGGCACATGGCCACCTGCAGAGACGAGGGCTCCAAACACAGGTCCAGGAGCTCTCACAGCCATGGCAGCCCTGGTCTGTGCCTGGCCCGACATTTGCTGGCTGGCGTGGAGGAATTCCACTCTGTGCAAATGTCTGGCAAAGCTGACTAAATCCTGTCTGGAGGCTAAGTCCATCCAGTCATGCTTTCCCCTTTCGGCGAATCAACAGCAGAGCTGTGGCTGAATGCTCCTAGACATCCCCCAGGGAGGTCTCCAGGAGGGCCCTTTCCCACAGCTTCCAACAGTACCAGCCGTTCATCATTTCTTCTCCTTGCTAGTCATGCTTCCGCAGGTTCCCAAGCTGAAACGAGGCCCCCAGGCCACCCAGTGGAGCACAACCATGGGACATCAAAAGAAGGGCAGGCCAAACCCATGACCAGCAGCCCAGCTGCCAGGGTACCGCTGAGACTGCCCTCCCCCCTTTCCTCAGCCCCTCTGCAAAGCTGTCCACCCCTGGGCAGAGGACGCTGTAACGCGGACCAGGGAGGAGGAAACCCTCGGGGGGTCCTGCACCTCTCCCATCGACGGGCTGGGGTACGCGGCCGGGAGCCTGCAGCGCCCCGCGCCCATGCTGCCGGGGGAGCGCGGCAGAGTTTGCCTGCCCCCGGGGGGGGTGGGCACCGTCCCCCGGCGCCTTCCCACCCCCCCTGCAGAGCTGCCGGACCCCGCGGCGCTCGGGGGGGCTCTGGGGGCTCGGCGGGGCCGGCCCGGCGCTGAGCACCCGCAAACTCATCGGCGGACGGGCCGCGGCTGCTCCCTGGCGGCGGCGCGNGCGGGAGCGGGAGCGGGAGCGGGAGCGGGAGCACGGGGAGCCCACGGGGAAGGAATTAGCCGGGCGCGGGCTTAAGCGGCTCCGCGGAATGCGGCAGCGACCGTGGGGAAGCGGCCAGCGGGGAGCGCAGCTGTGGCGTTCTCCCAGCAGCGGGGAGCTGGTGGCTGGGGGGAGAGGGTCCGGCATTCCAGGGTGGGGAGGCGTCCCAAGCCACCCCTCGGGCGGGGGGTTTAGGGAAGGGTAGGCACGGGCCCGAGCACTGGGGTCACCATGAGGATGAGGAGGCAGTGAGCTGCAGCAGGGAGATGGGGGAATAAATGGCACTGGGAGCCAAGTGCACGAAGTGGGGCAAGGCACCCCGAAGAGTGGGCTTGTTTTGTGTGCTGTGCTAACCCATGGGGGCGCTGCGGATGAGCGGGAGCCGGGAAATCTGGGAGTAAGCAGGGAAGTCCAAGGGCAGAAGCAAGGGCTTTTTGTTTGAAGGTGGTTTAAAGAAACAGAGTTTGCCTGTAGGTAACACACTGTGCAGAAGGGCAGGGATAGTGTTAGGAAGCGGATCTCGGGGTCAGGATGGATCACATGAGGACACAACACTGTGACAGTCACCCTGAACATGATAACTGTCCTGCGGGGCTGTGCTTGCTGCTCAGCTGCAGGCCACAGAGGAAGGAGTCCTGGCTGGCCCCCTGAGAACCCCAAGTTCCACAGGGATGGGATGGAAAAAGACATGAAGTGCACCTCCTCAGCATAGGTTACTTCCCAAAAGGCAGCTTGACTGCTTCTTCCCTTCATCCTGGGCTGTGAGACATCCAGAAGCACCCTTGTGCCACTGACCCAGTGCCGCAGGGACAAGAGGGGCTCCCGGCACTACCCTCCCCAGAACTTACGGCCTCAGGCTTACTTTATACTGCATACTCAGCTGATAGGGACTCAGTCTCCGGGGAAACAGCCTGCTCTTCTAACACTGCTACCCAGACCCAGTAAACCTCTTTTCTGGCAAGCCAGGTGACAAAAGTCAGCCCTGACAACAGTGGTGGCTGGCTTCCCACAAAGATCCCTCTCCTGGGGAGGAGGTGCAGACATCACCAACCCCCTGTCTTCTCCACTCTCCACACAGGATCTGCCATCTCCAGAGGATGCAAGCAGGTGGGAAAGTCTCACCTGGCTTTTGCTAGTGCAGCATCCTGGGATGGCAGAGCTGGGAAGATCACAGCAGAGCTGAGCTGCTATGCAGTCCCCAGCAGTGCTGCTGCTGGCCCTGCTTTGCATTTGCAGTCATGGAGCTGCTGGGTTCCCTGCAAAAAAGCAGGCTTCTCAAGAATGAAAAGAGCTCCACAAAAGCCTCTCTCCAGTGGCTTTCTGGAGAGCCCTGGAGGGTCTTGTTGCTTGCAGTAGCTCAGGGCAGGGCTGCCTGCTCTGATTCTGGACAGGCTTCTCTGCCACTGCTGCCCGTATCTCCCATCCCACTGGTCCCAGTGCAATCCAGCTTGCCTTCAGGGATGCTCTGACCATTCCTGGCAGGGAATGGCAGGATTTCTTCTATGTCTGTGGACAAAACAGCTGGTGCTCCTCCACCACATCCTCCATCACCTTCCCTGCACAAACCTGAGGACCATGACAGATAAGTTTCACTATCTCCTACCACCCAACTGTGCCAACTTCCCTCACTCCCTACATTTTCTGATCCATTCCAGCCCCTACAGCACCCGCGCCCTCCCAGGACAGCATCAGGGCACTGGAGGGATAAGGACAAAAAGCAGCAGTGGGGACCCTGTTTTCTCAGCTCTTGCATTAAGACCTTTACTGGGGCAGCAGGGCAGTGCCCTGACTTTGAGAGGCACCACTCATTTGGGTCAAGGGCCATGCTACGAACCCTGCTCTGCCTGTACCTCCACCTCTCTTCTGCCTACACACGAGGTCAGGCTCCTGCAAACAAGCCTTGGGCCATGCCTTGGACTCACAACGCAGCCAGGACCTCTGCGCTGGGCCAAATCACACCGAGGGCAGCCAGGGAATGGTGCCTGGGGAGAAAGGACCTGCATGGGGAATGGTGCAAGGGGGGAGGGCAATCTTCCAGCGGTCAACCTACAAATAGAAAGGGTCATGGGAGAGTGCCCAGCTACTGGGACAAAGGGCCTGCAAAGAGGCGATTGGGGCTGTAGAAGAAGCTCTGGCAGGGAGGTGAGCGGTGGCACAGCCCCAAGAACCCCAAGAACGTGGAGGGCTCCCTGGAGGTGTTCCCTGTGGTGCAGGCACCCCTGGGGCCGTACAGGAACATGCGACAGGCGGGGCAGGGAGGGAGCCAGCACTCAGAGAAGGCTGGGACTGGCACAAGAAGGTGATAGGGCCAGTAAGTGCTGGCCGTGCCAGTGGTCGAGTGACATCCCCACGGGCAGGGTAACCAAACACCGTCCCCAGCTGGCTGTATCGGGGGATGGCGAAAGGGGAGGCGTTTCTTGCCCCGTGCTACTCTGTTCCCGGGACAGCCTCCCTGACCGGCCCCGCGGGGGTCCTGTAGAGGCAGGGGAAGGGAAGGCAGCAGCACCCAGCACCGGCAGGGTCGGAGCCCCGGTCGGACAGCCGGCCACCCCCGCAGCCCCGGCCGCCGCGCACGGCCGCGGGACGCCTGCCAGGGCTTCCCCGAGCGCTGCCGCCGCCGCCGCTGCGGGG
>VZTI01000612.1:743862-766032 GCA_013397865.1 Struthidea cinerea | reverse complement strand
CCAGCGCCCACCCGCTCCCGAGTCAGCCGGGGCACCACCGCGTCGCTTACACGTTTCCCTGGGAGCTGCCGGCTCCTTCCCGCGGCGCCGCCGCCTGCAGGGCACGGTCCGGTCCCGCACCGCCCGGTGCCAGCGCTGCCGGCCGCGGCACACCGGGTCCTAGCGCTTCCCGCCGCGCCAAGGGCACCGCGCGGGCGGGCTGGGAATGCCCTCGGCTCCGGGGCCGCCGGACTGCAGCCCGGTGCCCCCAGCCCTGCACCCTGCTTTGATCCGGCCCCTCCAGCTGCGTCGGCCGCACCTGCGAGCGGGATGCTGCTGGGGTGGCCCTGCTGCCGCAGCTCCGGCACGGGAATGCCCGGTGCTCTGTTTTTTCCCCAGTGTCTCCCCTCTTCCTGGAACAGACGGCTGGCCCTACTGTGCCCCGGGAGGGGGGCATAGCCGCGCTGTCCTTTTGCCTAGGCAAGGAGGGCAGGGTGCCGGCAGCCAGCCCCTCTGCTTCTGCTCCCCCCTTTCACTCCCCCCTGCGCCGGGGTCAGGCTCCGAACCCTCCTTGCAGCTAGGGGACTAGAAAGCTCCCGCCTGGCTGGGGTCCCTCCGTGTGTGATGGCTCCAGAGCTCAGCACAGGCTCCGGCTGCAGGGTGACCTTGCAGCTGGACTGCCGAGCAGCCGAAATGGGGGACAAGACCTTGGCCCAGTGGAGGAGGTTGGAACCAGACCCTCTCCTTGGTACCCGGCAGAACAAGGCACAGCAGGGACAGTGCTTACTCTGGTCACTTCCCTGCCTGCACCCTGCCCTTACCTTGATAGCTCAGCTCTCCTGGTGCCAGACGATGCTGCCTGCAGACTCCTCACTGCCCGGTGCCAAGCAGGGTTGGGATTTCCCACGGCAGCAGGACCAGGGCGCAAAGGCTTTGCCACCCTCCAGGCTCCACAGCCGGAGTGGGTTTCAGAGCCCTGGCGCTGGCTGGGGCTGGCTGAGCACGGCTTCCGCTGGCTCAGCAGGTGGAGGCTGCATGCACGGGCAGATTAGTGGGGGGGGGAATTGGCTTCTTCCATAGGAACTACAGGCGGGATTTGTCAGCGGGTTGCTGCGGGGCCAAGTGCCAGCACAGGGGAGGAGAGAGGAAGGCTGTGAGCGGGCAGTTGTCTTGGGGGGACAATGAAGCCCATACAAGGGGGGCACTGAAAATGGTGCTGCAGGTGCCAGCATCGTCCCTGGAATGGGGTATCTCTCTAGTGGCACATGTCACCCCATGCTGCTGTGCTGGACTTGGGCCATGGTGGGGCTCTTGTTGAGCTCCCACCGCACCATGGGTCAGCATCAACCTCTGGGGCCAGCAGGGGGGCCCTTAGTAAAGCACCCTGCACCCACTGCCCCTCTGCCGGGCCCCGCAGCTGCTCAGGAATGAACTGGCACCAGCCCACCAGCTGCTCTCTTGGTATGTGCAGCCGCAGGCCGGAATGCTGTGCCTTGGCCTCCTCACTGGCCTGGATAGGCCTGGCCCCTGCCCAGGGCATCTCCCCTCCCAGCCCTACCATCCTGCTCGTCTCTTCCCATTAAGGAAGTGCAGGCAGCTGAGCTTTGGTGCTAGAGGAAAACAGGTGTCAGAGCCAAGAGTGATGGAGCCAAGTGGAGGGTGGTAAGACGCAGGGGAAGCTCAGAAAGCACACCCCTGCCCACACAGCAGCACCTCGCACCGGCATTCCCTCCACCCCTTGCTGGGAACGTGGACAAAGTCCCTCTGCTGGTGACCCTCGTGTGCCCACCTCCACCTCACTGCCTGTCCCCAGCCGCGGGAACGCTGCAGGAGGGAAATGGGGTGGCGGGAGCATTTCTGCTCTCCCAGCCCTTACTGCAGAGCTGGGCTACAGCCAGTGCTTCTATTTTAAGCCCCACAATGTGTTTGAGGAGGCGAGTGGTGTGCACAGCTGAGCCTCGCAGCCCAACAGGGAGAGGCCCTGCTACCCACGTCCCCGGAAACTTCCTCTTCTCCCTCTTGGGGTGGTGCAGGCTCAGGGCAGGTTGGACCAGCTGCTTTTTCCCCTTCCCAGTACAGGCAGCAATTGGGGCAGTTGAAACTGGCATGGTCTGGTAAAGTGACTGCAAAAATATCTGGGCTGCAGGCATGGGGGTCTAGCCACACAGCCCTGGCCCTGTCCATGTCATGCTGCATGCACCTGCTGCGACCTAGGCTGGCAGCCATCCTGTGAGAGAGCACGGCTGGGCAGGCCTGGCAGCACTGTGCAGGCAGAAGTATTTAGTCTGTAGGTAGCGACTGCCCTGCTGAGCTCCCAGGGCAGGGAAAAGGGGCCCAGAGAGCCTGTGGGATTAGCTGGCCTGAGTGCAAGCAGAGAGGAAGCACGGGACAAAGCATCCTTGTGACAGGCACCAAATGGCTCAGGCTTCCCCCCCAGCAGGACTGAACCTCACTGCAGGGCCCTCCTCATCTGAAGCTCCCCTGACTCCTTAGCAAGGACCATCTTGCAGAGAGCTCCTTTCCTCCTGTGCCAATGGGTTCTGCTGGACAAAAAGGCTCCCAGACAAAACATCTATTTATTTTTTAATAAAAACCATCATCCACCCCCCTCTGCTTGTGCTGTGTGTCATCAGGATGCCTGGGGAGCCAGCAGCACCCAGGGAGAGCACTGGGCAGGAGGGGTGCTCAGCGCCAGGCTGAGGCTGGGGGCTGCAGTGGCTGGGGCACAGGACAGCCCCGGGGCTGGCTGAAGCAGAGCCGTTTGGCACAGCCTCTTGTCCCTGGGGAGGCAGTGAGCCATGAACTGGTGCTGGGAGTAGAGACCATGCCAGAATGGCCCAAGAGGAGGATAAGAGGCAGGTTAGGGCATTTTTCCCCTTTGTCTGGGGCTCACTCTTTCTTCCCGAAGAACTTCTTGAAGACAGATTTGTTCTTGGTGCGAGGTGGGCTGGTGGTCTTCTCCCCGAGTGTGTCCCGGGGGCTCCCTGTTCGGGCCACAAAGGAGTGACAGCGTGCCCGGGGCATGGCTGTCACCTGCTCCCCTATGTACAGTGTGACAGAGTAGCTGCTCCCAGCCTCCACCTGCTCCTTGGGCACGGCCAGCGGGGTGATCTTCTGGTAGGTGGCTGCAAGAAGGAGCAGTCAGTGGAAGGGGCAGGGTGCCAGCAAGCACCGGCAGCCCTCTAGGGCCCTCCCCAAATGAGGGCTGCAGCCAAGGGCACAGGTATGTAGGACCAGGTGCGTGCTGGAGCAGCATCGCATCTGTCCTCGGCTGTCTGTGGGGACAGAGGCAGTGGTGCCACCTCCTGGCGGTGACAGCGAAATCAGGACCGTACCTGAGGTGAAGGAGTAGGACCTCCTCTTGTTGGCCACCAGCCCATAGTCGTCTTCTGGGCAGATGTTGTCCCACAGCCCGGGGGACCCCCTGGGTGACCACTGCTGCTCCTTGTGCCCAGTGCCCTGAGCATTCTCTGAAGCAGAATGGAGACATGTCACCAGGCAAGGCCATCACAGGACACCCCTGTGTCAGCCCCAAAGAGAAGAGGGAAATGTATGACTATCTCAGTAACCCAGGAAGTGAAGTAAATGTTCCCTTCCCCAAGCCCCAAGCCCCGGGGACTCCTAGCCCAGATATCACCAAGTTCAAGGCTGACCGACAGCCTTCAGCCTCCCCCAGCTATCTGCCATGTACATCTCTGGGCTGGGGACAGAAGCTGGGGGACAGTGGCAATCCAACCAGACAGGAAAGTCACCTGCTGCTTCCACAGTCCCATCGACTGGGCCGTCCCGGCTGCCCAGAGGCCGCTGCAGTAGTGTGCTTGCGCAGGGTAACACCACAACCTCCTGGCTCTTGGTGGTCGTCACCTGATGATGTCCCTGGAGGTGGGAGCTCCCAGGGCTGGAGACCTTGCTGAAACTGAAAGTAGCAGAGATTTAGCAAACCAGACTGGCCACCAATGTCCTGCTGGAGCAGCGCGCACTGGCAAATGTGGGAGAGAGTCATAACAAGACCCAGCTGGCCAGCTCCTGGCTACTCACCTGCCAGTACCACCAGTGCCCTCGACACGCTGTGCCGCTGCCTGGAAGTAATCCACTTCAGGGAAACCTGGGGGCACAGCAAACATCCTGCTGGATGTCCCATACAGGATTGTTGCATAGAGCCAGTCCCTGATTGCAGTGCCCATGCTGCATGGCTGCATCCTCCAACCTCCCGCTCTAGTGCCTGCCCTTGGTCCTGACAACCAGCCTAAGATTTCATAGCAGGGCTTGAACTCCTCAGGTATGGGTACAGCAGCAGGAAGACCTCAGTATCACAGGTGTCCTTGCCTCAAGGGCAAGCAAGGCATTTCCAGGCCCAGAGGATATGGAGGAAGACCAAGGCACAATTTTAATTTTCCTGACATGGGCTTTTTGCTGCTGAGGCACCACTGACGTCAGTTGTGCTATTCCTGATTTATAGCTGTGTATGTGGTGTGAAAACAAAGCCTCCAAATCCTGCCTGGCAGAGAACTGCTGTTCCCAAGGCAGGCTAGGAGGATGCATAAATCAGAGGGCAATGTTGTGCTGCTTCTCTTCTGACCCCCCTCTGTATTAAAGGGCTCAGCGGAGGCTGAACAAACATGGTAACCAAATAGAGCTGGGCCCCTGCTCTGCCAGCAAGGGCTGCTCACCTGAGTTTTGCTGCAGCTTTGAGACCCATTCATTCATGAGTGGCTGGGTGGGGGCCCTCAGGAGGTATTCAGAGCCATCCTGCAGCCTGCAGGAAGAGGGGAAGAACAGGTCAGCAATGATGCGGGGTGCAGATACCACAGCCCCCCCAGACTGGAAAAGAAGAAAAGCAGGTGAGTAAGAAGGAAGGAAATCCTCATCTAAGCACTGGACTGAGCTGGTCCTGCCTGGGGGTGTTGGTACGTGTCTGCCCACACTGGGGAGGGCTGCGGCTACTGCCCTGGACTGGGAACTCACTGAAGCCTGAAGCAGTTGGTCTTCTTGGTGTACTCAGCATCTGGGGTGCAGACTGCCCCGGAGAGGTTCAGGGGGAGGGCCACCACGGAGCTCTGCAGCATAAGGGAAAGCAAGAGCAACAGCGGGGTTGGACAGCTCTGCCTTCCCTGGCCATGGGGCCCAGAGCCATCACCCTGCTGCCAGCCCCCTCCCATGTCCCCCCATCTCCCCCACGGCACCTTGAGGCTGTCCCTGCGGTCCTGGTAGAAGCACAGCGTCTGCCTCATCAGCACGGCGTGGAAGAGGCCCCAGGCCCGGCAGCTGGCCTGTGGGACACAAGCAGGGGACAGCTGTGATGCCAACAGGTTTGGAAGAAGACAGATGGTCTCATGCCACTCAAAATGCAACCCAGCCCCTCTGAGGCTCTGCCAGCAGCACTGCTGTGGTAGTTCCAGGAACATCCCTGGCTTCCCTCCATCCCCCGCCATATCCCAGCACCGCTGTCCCAAAGGAGCCCCACAGCCATGTCTGTACCTTTCTCCCTCCTGCCTGCAATACGTGCTTCCTTTCCAGCGTGCCCTCCATCATCTGAAACTCCATTTTACCAGGAAGGACCTGCAAGGGCACAGAGGGTGAGCAAGAGCTTCTCTGGGGCTGGCAGTGCCAGCTCAGCCTCCATCATGCACATGGGGTCTATCTGACCCGTCCCTGGTGTGCGATGCCAAAGTGGGAGTGGGATGACAATCAGGAACAATTTCCTCACCTGGGCAGGGGCTGGGCTGTGTGTCAGCTTCAGGGGTTGAAGTGCTGTCTTGCTAAGGCTATGGGTTGGCAGGGAGTGTGTGTGCTGCAGGGACCCCGAATACCACATCTAGCCCTTCCCCACCAGCTGAAGAAAAGGGGCCACTGGAGTCAGGGAGTCCCCAAATACAGGTTATGTTTGCTGTGTGAATAACCCAGCTGCTGCCTCGGGTGTTCTTCAGCCCCCTAACTGACCCTGAGGGAGAGTCCCTGGCCTGTGGATCTCACCTTGCTGCTCTCTCTCTCCTCTTGCCCGTGCCTCCGCTGATCCCAGGCGCTGGAGGCATCCAAGGGGGCTGCAGACACCAGCTCCTTCATGTGGGGGGAAACCCTGAGCCCACTGGGGCTGCCACTGCCACTGTGCACCACCCTGGGGCTCTTCTCTCCCGACGGGCTGTGGAGCAGCTGGGCAGTGGTGGGAAGGGTGAATTTGGCCACTAGCACGTTGTTGGCTGATGAGAGGATGAGGGGCCCACCAGCAGTGGTGCTGGGGCTGGGCAAGCTGCCTGCCCCGCTGCTTGTCCGCTGGCTGGCACAGCTGCCTCCTGGTGGGCTCTGTGCCCGTCGCTCCTGTGCCCCATCCCAGATGGCCTGCAGCTCCTCCTCCTCTTCCTCAAACTGCCTGTGGGCAGGGTGGCAAGCTTCCTTAGTGCCCAGTGCAGGGCTCTGGGGCTGTGGAGACCCCAGAGCCCACTCAAAGACAGAGAGCTGGGTGGGGGCGGCAGGGGAAGCTGGGGACCCTCTGGGCTGGCTGCTGCTGGCTGGCTGCTGTGTGCAGGCAGGGCCGGGGATGGCTCCAGCCCTGCCTGGGATGCTGGCAGGGGATGATGATCCAAGCTCTAGCCAAGCGGCTTTGTGATGCCTGGCCCTGCCAGTGGCACTGGGGCTGTTACTGTGGCCAAAGCGGGTGGCCAGCTCATCCCCCATACCAACATGGGATGGCCGGCTCGGCCTCGAGTCCAGGAGGTCTTTACTGGTGCTGCTGGGACGCTGCGGGTTCCAGTGCTCCTTCCCAGCACAGAGTGCCCTTTGCTGGCTGTAGCTGGGGTTGAAGCTCACCTCCTCGAACCACGTTCCTTTCTCACTCTTGGGGGATGTCCCCAGACTCTTGCTGGGCCCCTGGGGACTGTGCCCACCTTGCTGCCATTCAACTCCATGTGCGCCTGTGGGCTTCCACGGCCTCACCCCTCCATCCTGCCTCTGCTCCTGCCCCTCTGCCTCCTGCTGCTGTGTCGCAGCCCCTCGGTGGCACTCCAGGACCACTGCATCCCGTGGCAGCTCCAGGCTGAGCACAGAGCCCAGGGAAAGACGGGGGCATGTGATTTTTGGGTTAGGCAGGCAGGGGTTCTGGGGGGCTGCCCCACACTCAGCATCAATGTCCTGCACCAGCGGGTTCCTGACATAGAGGAGCAGCTCCCCAAGCTGGGGTCCAGCAGCAGCTGCCCCTGGCCCCCCCTTCCTCCGACCACACTTCTGAGGCCACGTGTTGCTGGGGCCATGGCATTCCTCAGGTGTGGGCCGCAGGGAGCTGTCACCCATGATGCCCTGGAGAGTCAGCAGCCGGGCCTGCTCTGCCCTGGCCTGCTCCCGCCGCTGCAGGCTGTTGAAGAGACAGCCAGCCCCGGCCTTAGGCAGGGTGTGGGAGACAGCCGGCATCCCACCGCTGGATACTGGAGGGCAGCGGACAACAGCGGGTGGCCGCTTTGCGCTGCAGGTTTTCCTGGCCTCTACCTGCACCTGAGGAAACAGAGAAGGAAAGAGGGGTGATCCCCATCGCTGGAGCTTCCACCACCCTGTGCCAACTGCCCCATGCTGCATCTGGGAAAGCCGGGAGCTGCAGAGGCAGGCAGACAAAAGTGCTCACCAGCAGCACGTGCAGTGCTGGGAGCAACAAGGCTTCACCTCAGTCCCCCGAGGGCTGCTCCCACCGTGGTGCAGGCAGGGTGGAGGCAGACAAGGGAATCTGCCCATGACAGAGTCCCCCAGGTGTGGTACAGCTGGGGGTGACTCTGCCATACAGCTTTTCCCTGGCACTGGTGACCTCCAAGCCATCACTTTTGGGTGGCTACTGAGACAGCAGTCACTGTTGTCCATCCCTGCCAGCCCTGCATGCTCCAGGCAGTAAAGCAATGAATGCAAAGGCAGGGACTGAGTGCAGACCCTTCCCCGCCCCTTCCTTGCAGACCCTCTCCTGGGCTTCCACAGCTGCAAGAGTCTGCAGGAGCTGGAGCAGTGTCCCACTGTATCCATGTGGCTGGATGGTGCCCATTACCAAAACCCTCCTGGCAGCCAGCAGCCCTCACCCTGCCTCAATACCCTCCAGCCTCTCTGTCTTCCTGCCCTCTCACTTGGGCTTCTGAGCCTGGCTGCCCCTGGGGCTCCTCACACACAGACCTTTTTGCACAGGCTCTGGAGCAACAAAAGGATGCAAGCCCCAACAAGTCACCAGACTCCCAGCCCCAGAGTTACAAGCCAAGCAACCTGGAGTGAGACCCGCGCCCTGACAAAACATGCACCTCACACAGCCCCAGCCACCCTTGCCCCTTCAGCTGGCTACACAAGGAACTGCTGCTGTCCCCCAGCAATGGAGAGGGGAAGCTCTCCCACTGGCCGCCAGCTAGCCATACCTCCACGGCCACCGAAACTACTTAAATGGGGGGACCAAACTGCAGCAAACCCTGCCTGAGGCCCCCTCCTCACCTGTCCCAGCACCCACACTCTGGACCCCAGAGCACCAGAAGGGTTTTCTCTCTCCCACCGGACCAGTGCCAACAGAGCACAGTGGCATGGACAGGAGAGTTGGTGGCAGGCAGGTTCACACCATGCAGCCACACTGCCCAGCATGCAGCCTTCCCCGGAACGTTACCTCTTCCACCAGCTGGCGAGGTGGCTTTCTTTTTCGCTTTAAACTACCCCAAGTGTTTCCTAAAAGCCCCTGGCAACGCTTCCAAAAGGTTTTACAGCCTGAGTGTTTAGTGGCGGGGAGCTGAGCAAGGGCAGAGAGAGAGACACACAGAGAGTTGAGGACAGAGTGGGCAAGGAGCTGCAGCAGGAGAGCGCAGGCGAAGTGGATGGTGCAAGCCGGCCTCAGCCCTAAGGCATCTCTCAGCATCAGCATGGCCAAAGGCCCCTCTCCTGAGACTGACACAGTCCCAGCAGCTCACTTAGAAACGCCCTAGAGGGGTCTCAGCTTGGGGGTTACCCCACAGCCCCCCAGTCTGCATGGGGCACAGCTCCGGAGAGCTGCCCTGGCTGTGTGGCCGCTCGCCCGTGGTTCTGCCAAAGCCGCCACGTCCCCCACATACCGTCGGCAGTGCCGCCTCCCCCGGCCGCTCGCTGCTGGCCAGTGGCTGTGCCTTCTTCTTCTCTCCCTTCTTGCCAATGCTGAGGATGAGGTTGACCGTCCCCCCGAGACCGCAGGGGCCCCGCGGTGGCAGCAGCAGTGTGGAGGTCTCAGCAGGATCCCAGGTGGCAGCCTCCTTGGGGGGGTCTGCACCGTGGGGTGTTTTGCTGCTGGGCTTCCCCCAGCTCTGCTCCGCTCCTGGTGGGGCATCTGAGAGGGTTGATGCCGGTGGGGAGATGGCTGTTTTCCCTGGAAGCTTTGGCTCTAATCTTTGCACAGGCTCAAGGAGGGAGCAGGGCATGAACTTCACTGGGCTGTGGATGCTTTCCAGATGGGGTGGAGCACATGAAGCATGTTGCTCCTGGGGAGCAAGGAAAGAGAGGGAACGTGAAGGAAGGGCTGCTGGAGCCAGGCATTTTCTCAGGACAGCCTTCCCTTTGCCCTGCCTGAATCCCAGAGACTCACAGAGGTAATGGCACACATCCCTCCCCTACTTCTACACCACCCACTCCACCCAGTGCGTCTGCTACCCTCAGCCTCAGGGCTGGTCATTCTCCCCAACAGTCTCAACATGGCTGGGTACTCACCTGACCAGTGGGGGACATGCTCGAGGGGCTCTCTGGGTCCCTCCTGTCCTCCTGTCTGCTCCCCAGGTCCTGCTGATGCTTCTGTGCTCGCCAGCGCACCAGCACCCAGCCCAGCATGCTCTGCAGCTCTTCCAAGCGCTCCTTTATCTGAGGGGAGGAGAGATGCTGGGCAGCCTGCAAGGACCCCTGGCCCAGGGACACTGGCCCTACCAGGATATCTCACTACAGAGCAGTTAGGAAGTTTTTGGGAGTGGGATACAGTCACAGTCACATCAGCTCAGACCTCAGGATCCACTGCTGGGTGAAACTTCTTCCTGCCCTGAGCAGCCCCAGGGGGCCATAGCTGTCCCCATCCCACTTACTGGGGCTCTGCACCCACACTTTGCTCTTTCTTTCATGGTCTGTCCCCAGAGGACTTCAGGGAGTGCTGAGAATTTCCCCCCGACCCTATTTCCCCTGTCCTTACTGTTGCACTCAGGTAGTGCTCCTCAGACACCAGCTGCTGCCCTGCTGCTGCTAGTGCCTCAAACTCCTTGAGCTTCTCTTCGATTCTCCTCTCCAGTTCCTCACATGGAGTCTCCGGGACACTGGAGCTGCTCGGGCTTTCAGAGAAAATCTGAGCCCGTGTGTCCTCCGTCCAGGAGCTGTGAGCACGTGAAAGACAGGTTGAGGAACAACCCAACCCTTCTTCAGCCCTGCAGGCCCCAGGGCAGCGATTACCATGCTCAGGCATAGCGGGAAGCAGCTCAGTGGGGTTGTGGCAAGGCTGTTGGGGCAGGAGAAGATGCTGCGGGGCTGCCTCACAACAGAGAGCCGTGGTGCAACCCTGCGTTCCAGGCTCCCCGTGGTCACGCCTGGCTGCAGCTCCAGCACTGCCCACATACTTGCCAATGCCACGCTCTCACCAGCTCCCCCTCAACCACCACAGAAGCAACCCCAACAGCTCACTGCCACTTACATCATGGCTAAATAATCCTTGAAGAAGTGCCACAGCCGGCTGGCCTGCTGCACGCGGAGCCGGGTCTCCCGCAGCAGCTCTCGAAGCCCTGCCCAGGCCCACAGAGTCTCCTGCAGCTCCCGGCTGACGGGGCACTGCCGAGCGGGGCACAGCTCTTGCAAGCGGGCAGCCGCCCTCTCCAGCTCCTCCAGCTGCCCTTGCAGGGTCTGCGACACTGCATGCTAAAGATCAGAAGGCAGGAAAGAGTCGAGATGCATCCAACCCCTCTGAGCCCAGGCTGCAGAGAGGGGAGGATGCTGGTACGTGGGCTGCAGAGAGTGGGCAGAGCTAGCCTCGATGGGGAGCACAGGAAGAGCACAGAGCTGCCTGCCTTCCCTGCCCTGCGTGCATGAGTCGCTTTCCCACCAGCGGGAAGATGAGGTGCTGGCAGCCGGGTGGTGGCACATGGGAGCTGATGCAAGCTCTGTCCCCTTGCCTGGCCCATGCTATCAGAGCGGAGCGGAGCAGGCAGGTCTCAGCTCTGCTGGAAAATTCCAGCCCAGCCTGCCACAGCGTGCCAAGGCTTACAACACCTGGGCCCCAAGAGGGGGGACAGTGCCTCACTGGGACAGCCCCAGCCAGCTGGGACACCTCCCTGCCAGTGCTCCCCTGACTCACCTCCATTTCCTGCTGGCAGCTCAGCAAGCCCTGCAGCCCTTGGAGGTCCTTCTCACTCTTCACTGTGGTGAAGCCGTTCTCTGCTAGTGCAATGTCTCGAGACAGCGCCTTGGCTCTGCACTGAAGGGCCTCCAGCTGTGGGGATACCTCTGCCACCTGGATGGGCAGGAGAGGACACAGAAGGAGATTAAATCTGGGGTGGAACCCCCCGTGCTAATCAGGAACCACCTGCCACACAGCCCCGGACCACCCCAGCCTGGGGACACCCTGCCATGCACCTGCAATGGGCAGATGCCAGCCACAGGAGAGACAAGGACACCAGCCTTGCACAGACTGGTCCCCATGAATCTCAATGCCCCCATGTCCCACTGGGAACAGCTGAGGTGCATGCCCTGTCCCAACTAGCTGGCATGTCCAGCTGTAGGTGAACCACCCAGCTGCGTCCCCAGGCCCTCTGCCTCCATCCCCTACCAGACGCTCCAGGCTCTCCGTCTCCGCTGCCACCTCCATGACCCGCTCCCGCTCCTTCGCTGCGTCGTTCAGCATCTCCACGGCCTCCTGCAGCTCTCCCAAGGGGCGGCTCATGTCCTCACTGTTTGGAGGCTGCTCAGCCTGGGCTGAGAGCAGGGGAAAAGACCCCTGCGAGCTGCAACGCCCGCTCCCTGGCTGAAGCCAGCAGAAACACCAGATATAAGAGAGATGGGGAGTGACACCCCAGGCAGCTGGGCTGGAGAGGAGCACCCAATAGGGTCCCCTCGCCAACAGCAGATCAACCCTTGGTCCAGTCCCAGGTGCTGTGTGATCCCAAGGGATGCCCAGCCACGCTGCTCACCGCTGCAGATCCCTGCTGGCTCCGTGCCTCCTCCTCTTGCAGGTCCTGCAGGAACTCAGACAGCACCAGGGAATCCCGCAGATCTGCTGCCCGGTGCCGCAGGGCTGCCTGCACGTGTGCCAACCTGTGGGGAGAGGTGCCCATCAGAGGTGCTGGCAGCCTCTGCACCTCCTCAGGGACAGCATCCTCCTCCCCACCCAGCCTGGGGACCAGAGAAGAGGCACCTTTCCCCAGGACTCACTTCTCCTCCACCATCTCCACTTTCCTCTGCATCTTCCTTGCTCCCTCGTGCTCAGTGGGCGACTCGCCTGCTGCTTCCTCCCGCAGTGCCTGCAGCTTGAGGCCGCACAGCAGGAGCTGCTTCTCCAGCCGGCCCATCTCTTCCAGGTCCTGGCGCAGCTCCGCCGGGCTTCTCATGGCGGCTGGTTCCACGAGTGAGCCAGCCACAGCTTGCAGCCACCGCTCAGCCTGGTCCAGCTCCCCCACCAGCCTCAGTGCCTTCAGGGAGAGCAGGGAACCCATCAGCCTGGCTCTGAGCCGCCCAGAGGAGGCAGAAGCCATGCTGCCATCGCACCGTGGGTACCTGGGGCACCGGCAGCACTGGCAGCACAGCTGGAGAAGGGTGCAAGCTGCAAGGCCAGCCAGAGACGTCGGTGCCAGTGTTGCAGCTCCAGGCCCCGCATGTGGCAGCCTCGCTTGGTGATCCCCAGCAAGCTGCTGTCCTTGGAGCATGCCCTGTGCCCAACCCAGCCCTGCCTCCACGTACCTTATCGATCTCTTGCAGCACTACGCCGTTCTCCTGGTGCTTCCTCTGCAGGTCCTCCCACAACTGCCCCAGTTCCCGCAGCATGGCCTCCACCTGAGGGCTGCCGGGGGGCCTCCCTCGTGCTGGCCCCTCCTGGGAGGCAGGGAGGGCAGTTAGGATGGGCCCCACCTGGAGTCCTCCCCCCACCTCACATCCAAGCAGGCTCACCAGGAGCACAGCCCTGGCGCTGGAGCTGGGGGCCAGGGGCTCTTGCTGCATCCGTGCTGCCTCCAGGCTCGCCACTGGACATGGGGGGACTCCCATACCCACACTCTCCTTGTGTGGGGACAGAGTCTGCTGAGGAGCAGGAGACATGCCGGGTTAGTGCCCAGACCAGGGGTGTGTGCACAAGCATGCATGCCCACAAGCAGCAGGAGGGGGTCAGGGAAGTGAGTCCCTCCCCAACACTCTCTCCTCTTGGATGGGCAGGGAGCAAAGGGGACTCTTGGGGAGACATTACCGCATTCACCACCTGGCAGACGTCCTGTGCTTGGGCCTCCAGCTGCCGCATCCCCCACTCAGCCTCTGCCTCTCTCCTCCTCCAGCAGAGAGAGGAGAGGGACAGTCAGGACTGCAAGGCTCCCCCCTTGCACACGGGAACCCCATCCCTGTCCCCTCTGATTGTCCCGTTCCCACAGCCACCTCCACAAGATAGTACCTTTTGTTGTCCCCTCCATGAGGGGGCTGTCCCACTGCGGGGGAGCCAGGGCTGCTCTCCTCTCCTTTCTTGTGCTCTGCCATCTTCTCCAGCACATCTTTTGGTACCTGTGGCACAAAGGTTCCCATTCCTCCTCGGCCAGAACAAAGCATACACTGCTTTGCCCTGGGCCTGGCACTTATCTCCCATAACTGGTGGGACCAGATCCAGGACCAGATCCAGGAGTGTTCCGCTTGGACTTTGCCCAACACCTGAACTCCTTTCCCACAGGCTCCCTTGTCTTCTTGAAGCAGAGGAGCTGAAGACGCCTGGAGGAAGACAGTGCTTACCATGCTCCCGAGTCCTCTCGTCCATTTGGCTGCTGCTTCCTTCCCCACAGCCCCATGACTGCTATCATCCCCTCGAGGCTCAACATTTGGAGCTGCAGCTTTGCCCCCCGAGGAACTGCTTGCCCGTGCTGGAGCCTTCTCTGCCCTGGGAAAGGAAGGCAAGGGAGGCCCAGGGGAGCAGAGGATGAAGAGAGACCTTGAGTGGAGCTGCTGGCCCAGAGACAGCCTGCTAAGGGGCTAAGCCAGGTCTTTCCCAAGCTTCTGGCTCCAGTGCTGGGAGGTCAGGGTTGGGACCCTGGTGCTCCTGCCCAGCTATGCCCTACCTCAGTGCCTGCTGGAGCTGCGCCCAGCTCTCCTTTACGTCTCGGTGCTTTGAGGTGACTCGGGCTGCCAGGCTGGGCTGCAGGTTTAGGAGCTGGGACACGGTCACATCCAGCATCTGGAGAAGAGAGAGCAGCTGGGAAGTGATGGAGACAGGGTTCATGAGGGACAAACCACCATGGCCATGGGGCGGGTGTGTGATGACAACGCACCACCAGCTCTGTGGGGGCAGAAGAGGCAGTGAGTGCCGATCCCGGTCCTCTGCTGCCCCCGGGGAGACTTCCCCCGTCCATCACACAGCCTCAGCCACCCACCCAGCTGTGGGGTGCCCACAGAGCCCACAGCCTTGCTGGTGGCAGAGCTGACCTGGAAAGGCACACATTCCCCCTCTGTCAGGATGCTCCCCGGGGCTCAGAGGACGAGGTAGAGTATTGCACTCACCATCACCTGGCTGGCTATGTCCCTGACATCCCGATCCTGGCATGGCTTGCTCTCCCCTGGCTTCCCTGCACTGCAGATGCTGCTCTGCTGGAAGAAGAGGCCACGGTCAGCAGTGGGAGGAGGACAAGGCCCTGCTCCCAGCTCCAGCAGAATGAAACAGTGCAAAGCTGCACTTGCCAACCTGGCTCTCTTTCTCCATGCCCTGGTTCTCTCCCCAAACCCCAGGCTGAGAGTGCTGGGACCACAGGAGCCTCCATGCAGGGGACAAGAGCAAGGTGCTGCCCACTAAGTTTCATTCAGGCCATGCAACAGCCCCGCATACCACCGTGAACCTGGCTCCAGTGCAAATACCTTTGCATGGATGGCCTCGAGCAGGATATCTGCCTGCTGGAGGAAGGAGGCCACCTCCAAGGCCAGTTGCAGAGCCTCGTGGTGCTCCTTCAGGGTCCCCTGCAGCCGCAGCCACCTGAGCAGGTGGAAGGGGAAAGGTGAATGGCAGTCTGTGCCTGTCTGGGGAGCTGTGCAGAGCTAGGCCAGGAAGTTTGGAGGGTCCTGCTTCCCAGTCAGTCAGCTCCTGGTGCCCGGCGCAGCCCTGCTCAGCCCATGTGTCCTCCACTCACGTTTTATTGAGGTGCTTGCGCCGGGCTGAGATGTTTCTGCTCTCACTTCTGCCTTGTTTCTCCAGCTTCTGGGCCAGGCTGTTCAGCTCCTTATGCAGATTCTGGAACTGCTGCTCCTCCTGGCCCAAGCAGAGAGGAAAGACATTAGCACCCCTCCTCAGGGACCTACACCATGCCCCAGCCTCAAGGTGTTTGGGGTCCCTGACACACCGGCAGCCCCCCAGCAGCCTCTCACCTGCTTCAAGTCAAGGATGCGGCGGGTGAGCTGGATCTTGTCCGGGCTTTCCTGCAGGAGGGCTGCCAAAGAGGGCTTCTCCTCCTGGGCCAGGCAAGGGTGTGAGAAGATGGGGGGACAGGCAGGCTGTCCCCTTCCTCAGACCATGCTTCCCACCCCTCAAACCTTGTGCTTGATCCACGCCTCCAGCCGCTCAGCTTTCCTGTTAAAGTCCTGCAGACTCCGCAGCCCCCCCAGGGCTTTGCTCTGGCTGGCAGCCGTCTGCTTCAGGAGCTGCCACTGGTCCTGCAGGGCCAGCAGCTGCCTCCGCACTGCCTCAGCACTGGGGCTTGCCCTCCACATCAGCTGCTCGCCCATCTGTGGGGCCAAGGGACCCACTCAGCACCAGGAAGTCCCAGGGACCCTCTGCTGCAGAGAACCCAGGGACACAGGTGCTGTGAGTAACGGGAGCCATGCCACACCATGCCATGCCTGGCCTCACCTGATTGAGCTTTATCAGCGTGTTCTCGAAATCCTTCATGTCCCGCTGCAAGGTCTGAGCCACCTCCTCCCAGTCCTGGAGGTCACAGCCGTCCTTCAGGTCCCGCAGCTTGCCTCGCACCCAGCCCTCTGCCTGCAACATGCAAAGAGCCACATGGCTGGGGGCCTCCACCAGAGCCTCAAGGCTTTGGGGACCCAAGCCGAAACCTTCCCGAAGCTGTGACAGGGACTGGAGTGCGCCTGTTCAGCTGACAACCCATTTGCTCTGGGAATCAGCAGGCCAGCACAGGCACTCAGGACAGCATCTGTGGCAATGGGGGTGTGCAGGTGTGCAGCACCTCACTCCTTTCCAGCACCTGCCTCAGGAGAAGCTGGGCTTGCCCAAGCAGGCCAGTCGGCACAGCACATCCCTGCACAAAGCATCTCTCCTCGCTGCACTCTGCTCCCCAGTGCAAACATCCATGCATTCTTCCCACCATGGCATGGAAGCAGCCCTCCCACCATCTCGGTTCCCACGCTGCTGGGGAGGGACAGGGTCTGAGAGGAGGAGGAGGAGGAGAATGGGGGACGGGAGGAGCATGCGCACACGGAGAGGAAGCAGGGCCCTGGTGTGGGCTGACCCCCTCTCCCTGGGGCTGACAGCCAGGGAGAGGCAGCCAAACATGATCTCATGCCACAACCATGGCTTCACTCGGGCTGGGAGTTCAACCCTGCCTGCTGCGCACCCCACCCCACAGCTCACATGTAAGGCTGCCGGTGGCCCTCCAGCCCACTTCCTGTGCAGCCCCTCGGGTGAGTGCCCCAGCTGGCCTTACCTGCAGCATCTCCCGGTTGAACTGGGCTATCAGAGGACTCAGGTCGAGGAGGGGGCCTGCTCCCATGCCGCTTCGCCCACTGCATCTTGGTGCTGCAGCAGACTCCTTGCCCTTAGGGCTCTCTTTCTGGGGTGATGACACCGGGGATCCTGCCAGCTGGGGGGAGCAGAGGTGGGGTGGGGGGTGTCAGTGTGCTGCCCCAGGGAGCCCTCCCCATCACCTCCCAGGAGCATTTCAGAAACCCAAATGAAGTAGGCCAGCATGCCTTATTCTTGATTCCTCTCCTTCACTGATGTATTTGGGGTTCTCCTCCAGCACACTGAGGTACCACTTCCCTCTACCAAGGCCACACTGGTGGCTTTTGCAATGCCAGCAGGGGGTTGCTGGGCTGTCCCTCAAGTGGGTCACTCCCTGGGTCATTCCAGGCTGTCAGGAGGGCACCCAGCACCTGGGCCGGTCCCGGCACCCACACTGGAGATGGATGCAGGGCTTGCTGCCCCTCCAGCCTGAGGCTGTGCATCCCTGTGAGGAGCATTCACGTCTGTAGCATCCATTTGGTGTCACCCAGGGGGACACTGCCAGGGGATGGGATGGAGGGGCCATGGGGCAGGTTCCTGGTAAGCCCCACCACTCCTTTGGTGGCACCCAAGACCCCCATCCCCAGTGAGTGGTTGGAGGGGGCGGAGAGCGCAGCATCTCCCTTGGGACTCGGCCTTGTGGGCAGTCGACACTGACGAAACCCTCTGTCAGGGTTCCAGCTCTGCCAGGGGTGACAGCAAAGGCCAGCCAATGAAAGTGCTGGCCTTTCTCCAAACTCAGGCCTGGGCCCAGCTGCACGCAGCCCAGGGGACAGCACCATCACCCAGGCACTTACTTCCCACCCTTCTGCCCAGGGAAGGGGATCTGACTGCATACTAACTGGTGGCAAACAGGAAACTGAGCATTTTCAGGAGGAACACAAAGGTGCAGGGCTTGCTGCCTCCTCCCATCAGGCAGAAATTGCTCCTGGGGCCAGCCCGGGACAGCCCTTCCTCCTACAGAGGGCTGGGTGTGAGCTGCCCCACAGGGTCCTAGCTGCCCCCGAGCCCACCAGGGAACAATTTTCCAGGAGCCTGCGGAGCAGTGGGGTGCGGGCAACTGTTTCAGGCTTTCTAAGCACTCTGGCATGTGCTGCCCTGCTGACAGCATGGGACTCACTTTCTAGCGCCTGTTCTACTTAACCACAAGAACTACAGAAATCCTCTGTCTTTTTTTTCTTTTTTTTTTTTTTTTTTTAAATAGCAACACAGATTCTCAGGCCCTCCTGTGACTCTGTGCTCTTTAGTCTCTTGACTTAGCCAGGGCTGGAGGAGCCCATAATCTGGCTCCCTTGGAAGCAGCTAAACCTCTGGCTGCTGCCCAGGGAGCTGATCCCTTGCCCCATCGTGCCCAGCTTGTTCCCGCACTCTCTGAAAGAGGCAAGGCTCCGTCCACACCGGGGCACACCAGCAGCGAGCAGCCTCATTGCTCAGCTCCAAGCTGCACGTCAGGCCCCCCTAATGCTGAGGGCAGGGGGACATACCGCATAGAAGGGAGAACATCTGTCCACCGGAGAGCAGAAAACACTGGCCTGAACACTCCCAGGCTCCTGCTGCTTGTCCTCTGTATCCACATCCTTCCTGAGAAAGACCTAGGGGCAGGAAGGCACAGCTGTGAGCCTGGTAGTGCTCAACCATCCCAGCAGCCAAGGGGACAGAGGAGCATTCACCCACCTCCCCCTGTCCAGGGACAGAGGTGGCTGCTGGCAGCACCCAGACACTGCTTGGCTGAGCTCTTGCCCATCCCTCCTTATGCACCGAGGCCAGGCTCCTCCGAACAGCATCCACAGCTCCCAGCACGTGCTCAGCAAGTGGCAAGAGCTCCTAAGCCTGCTTTGCTCAGTGCCTTCTCCATTTTAGCTCCCAGTACCCTCCATACCCTTTTCTCTCCTTGAATTGACTCCAAAGCCAGCAGAAACCCATTTAGTGATCACCACTGGTCCCTGGTCATCTAAGGATGCTCAGAGTGAGACTCCCACGCCCTCTTCCAGGACAGTAGGGCAGAGGCATTGGGGCACAGGATGACATTAACTCCAACATCATGAACCTGAATCCTCTCAGCTGCTGATCCCTGATCTCAGCCTAGCTGGGAGACAAGGGGGCAGCTGGCTTGCAGAAAAAGGCTTCCAAAGGACAGGGGTGAGGGTGGAAGCAGGAGAGGCAGGAGGAAGGAAGTCCAGGAACTGCGGCCAGGCACAGAGAGGATGTCCAGGATGAACTCCACATTACCTTATCCTTGATGCAGCACAGCCCCAGGAGGAGAGGTGCGTGGGATTGCTTGGATCATGCCCAAGGGCTTTAAGCCTCATCCTCTACAGATGGATCTTTTCTTGGGCTCTTGGATATAACAGGCTAATTCAGGGACCTCCTTCCACTCCCTTCCTGGGGCCACCTTGCTGTCTCTGTAACAGCCATCCAAGCAGGCACAGGGCAACAGAAACAGGGTGGTGGACAATGTGTGCTGCCCTGACAACTCCTCCTCTGAGACCGCTGCAAATGGGGTGCTGGATCAGCCAGAGCCAGCCTACTGCTGCTCAGGCCACTCCAAACTGAGGACACTGTCCAAGGGAAATTAACCTAGGCAAATCAGAACTCCCTCCCTCCCTCCACAGAACACGGCTTCCCACCATCTCTGCAGGACTGCAGAAGAGTGCTGACATGAATGGCAGCCCCCAGCACGAGAGCTGCTGCCACCAAAAAGGCTCAGAGTCCTACAAATAGCCCAATAGCCCCTTGGAGAACAGCACCACTGGACCTTTCCAGGGGCCTGCAAAGCCTGGCTGGTGGCTGCAGAGGTCAGACCATTGCCACATGCCACAGCATCCCATCCCAAGCAGGAAGAACAGGCAGGGTACAAGGCTGAATCACAGCCCAGCAGGCACAGCGAGAACTCAGCAGGATGGTATCAGAAGGGGAAGGCAACCCCCTGCCTGACCACGGGGCTGAGAGGTTTGGATGCATATTTAGGGAATGACAGGGAGCTAAATGTGAAGCCCTTGTGAGGCATAAGACCCTAAAAAGTTCTATGCAGTAACGTCTCACACCAGCCCCCAGGGCTCAGCCGTGGGACACAAGCCTGCAGGTGACACGGGAGCTTTATTTAAAGTCCCTGTCTCACGATCCTCCGTCAGCCGCAGGAAAACAGGGCTGCCAGCACAACGATGACTTCATCCTTCCCGCAGAGCTGCTCCACCGGGACTGCCCCCCCCCTCCTCGGTCCCTCTGGCTGGAGCTGGGTCCTCGACCCGAGAAAACAACAAACTCTCTCAGCATCCGAAGTCTGGGAGAAGGAGTTGTGCCTGCTTCAGCATCTATGAGGTGCTGTGCTAAACGCTCCCCAGCAGGACCCCAGGCTTCATGACATGAGCAAAGCCACACGTGAAACGAGTGCAGCAGCCTCAGCTGCCGCCTCTGCAAACACTTCTTTCCCCCGCTAGAAGCAAAATTACCACAGCACATATGCTTGCCGCATTCCCACAGAATAGGTGCCAGTGACTTCCCACGAACAAGAAGAGCGGGGCCAGACCCTCCTAGGCAGCACTGTGCTCATCCCGGAGGAGCCCCTCATTCCTGCGGGGCAGGAGTGAAGGGCAAATCCAAGGGCTGCGGGGCACGCTTGGGAAAGCACTACCGTACTCTGTGTGGGACACAGTGTCCCTCCTCTCCTCCAGCTGCCATCCCACATATTTTCCCCGGCCCCCCAGCTCCCTCTTTCCCTCCCAAAGATCCATCTTGCAGCCTGCCCACCTCTTTCAGCTTCACACGCTCATGCTGGACAGGGAGGAGGGGCCGATCCTGGCAGCTTCCCGAGAGTCCCACACCACTGTGCCCAGCACGTGTCCCTACCTTATATGACAGAGGGGAGCCCTCATGCCGATGCCCTCTGGGCTGCGCAGACTCCGGCCGCCCAGCGAGGAGCTGCTTGCGTGCCGGAGGAAGCGGCACCTCTTGCGAGGCTGTGCCTGGCCTTTCTTGGCAATGAAGATGAGGGTTTTGGCAGTGGGCTGCGCGGCTCTCCCTAGCACTATCCTGCCGGGAAACCAGCTGTTGCAGGTCAGGGTTAAATCCCAAGGAGTTCCTGCCTGCTCTTGCCAGAAACTGCGACGTCTCCGAGATGCCTTCCACCCCATCCCACCCCCACAGGGGTCTCCCGGGCTCTGGCACTGTTGAATTCGTACCTCTGCGCCTGCTAGCGCTCAGACTTGGCGGGGGGGGGGATGCCGGGAGCCCTGGGTCCTGCTCCTAGCCTTGTCCCAGCTTTGCCTGGCTGTGTGGCCCTTCATGAGTCACTTCCCTTCTCCCAGCCTCCGTTTCCCCTCTGGTAAACGAGAGGGTGAGTTCCCAGCTCCCCGCACACAACTGCATCATCACAGGCATCCCGAAAGCTGAGCCCTCCATAGCCAGGCTCTGGGGCAGGGCTTTTCTGGCTCATCTTAGCCCCGGCGAAAGCTCATCTCCGCTCACCCGCGAAGGCTTCCTGCCCTCCAGCCTGATGGTACAGAGACATGCGTGGGGGGGCACATGGGAGGAAAAACAACTACCACAGGAGCCCTGCAGCGACTGCTGCCTGGACGGCACGGGGACAAGGCAACAGGGATGGGCGCAGCCGCCCCAAGACCTACCCATCCCTTGGCAGCGAGGAATGGGGAACTGCAGGGAAGACGGGGAGAGAGCAGAGCACAGGGTACCGGGATCGCTTACCTTGAACTGAGCTTTCCCTGTCCTGCTGTTGTTGTTGTTGTGGTTCCTCTCGCCGCCGGCGCGGGCAGGGTCCCCGGGTCCCCCTGCCTCTCCCGTGCCAGCGTCCCCGTACCAGTTGGACAGCGTGATCTTCTTAATGGAACGGGCTAGGGAGTTGCGGTTCAGGCGGTCCTCGTCGGTGCCCCCGTCCTCACCGGGGCTGGGGCTGCGGGGCTGCCCCGCGGGGGCGGCAGGGCCGGCCCGGGCGTGGGCCAGGTAGAGGGAGATGCGCTCGTTGATGCTGCGACGGAGGCCGCGGTGGCTGTCCAGCGCGGAGGCGAGGGCGATGCCGGGGCAGGCGTCTCCGGGAAAGTCCGCGGCACACTTGGGCAGCGAGAGCCTGGTGCTGATGGTGAAGGGCTGCACCTTCCTCGCCGTGCTGCCCGACATCCTCGCCCTCCCCGCTGCCCGCTGCGGGCAGTGGCGGTCCCGGCCCGGGCACCGTGGGGTGAAGCGGCGGTGCGGGACCCCCGCCGCCCGGGAGAGCGGGTGATGGAGACCGCCCGGGCAGCGCCGGCTCCTTCCCCGGGGCGGGCGGGGGCGCTCAG
>VZTI01000612.1:673486-743481 GCA_013397865.1 Struthidea cinerea | reverse complement strand
CGGGGCGGGCATACTGTCCCCGAGCCTGCGGGCACAGCGTCGCACCCCCGGCTGACCTGCAGTAGCGGGGGTGCTCGGCAGCTCCTCACGTTTTGGAACTTCCGAGCTGAGCGGGATGTTGGGGGGTCCGCACCCCCCTGAGAGCGGGGGGCTGCTTGGGGCAGGCTCGAGGGAGACGCACTGGAGGGGGCTCCTTCCCGCCTCTTGCCCTGGTCGCTCTTACCCTCTTTGGGATCCTTCCTGCTCTGGGACACCACTCAGCCCTTTCTCCCGGAGCAGCCTGGACTGCTCAGCTTCCCCAGCGTGGACCAGCCACCAGCCCAAATGACAGGAACAGCTCCAGAGAAAGGGACAACAAAAACCCCCAGCTGTTCATTTAAATGCCCCCTCCTCCCAGGCCTGACACACACTCCGTGAAAGTGATACTGCTTCGCAGCCGAGGCCCCATTTGTCGGGGTGTCAGCGTAGGGGAGAGAAGGGGGGCGAAGCAGGATCAACATCTGCCCACCACAGAAATGTGGGGTGGCGGGGTGGGGTTCTGTTTCACTATAACCCTTTGCCATAGCCCCTGAGGAGGCAGCTGAGTCCAAAATATGCTTGCCTGTCATTCCCTGCCAGTGCCAGCACTTGTCACCCTGCTCCCATAAGGGCCAGGAATGCAGACCAGGTGGGCCCACAAGGAGAGTGGGCAAGGGATGGCCCAAGGCATAATACACCGAGGAGCAGTTGGGTACTCCCCTGAGGAAGAGCTTTGATTTGGCTCCATGAGTGGCTCCAGAGCAGGATGGTAAGCAGTGTCCTGCACTTCCCAGCTATGTTCCAGGGTTCCCAAGCCAAGTTAGCTTGGAACAAGCAGCCAGGGGAGCACAAGCTAGCCAGAGTGAGAGTGCAGGCAGGAAGGTCCATGGTCACATCTGTGCCCTTCCGTTTCCCTCCTGTGCCGAACCTTTATTTTGTTCCTGATGGCTGTCTGTCTTCATTTCCTCCCCTTGTTGTTGTTCCCTTCCAAAACCTTGCCAAGGCCCTACTCTTGGCTCCCGCTCAAGAAGAATTTAGGAGAATGAACAGACACGAGGGACCAAAAGCTACCGCTCCATTTCCCTGCCTGTCTGCTGTAAGCTGTCCCTTGCCCAGTGAGTCCCATCCAAGGGTGGTTAGTTCAGCCAGGGTGACCTTTCCCAGCCCCACGGATTCCTCCCGAGGAGGCAGCCATGGATGAGGAAAGCAGGCTGGCCGTGCCTCAGCACGGGGACACCATGTGCTGAAAGCAGAAACAGCTCCCCGACGGCCCCAGAGCTTCAAGGACCGGGGTTGACGTCAGCCCCTTGGGACTGGCCTCCCGGAGGCTCCCGGGCTCCGGGGCTGCTGTGGTCAGAGGCCGCGGCGCAGGCGCAGGGCTCGGTGTGCGCTGCCGCCAGCCCCGTGCTGGCCGCCCGACGGGGAGCGGGAGGAGCTCGGACCAAGGAAGCAGGAGCCAAAGCTTTGCTGCAGCTGTGGCAGGGTTTACGTTTCCCCAGGAGGGAGCGTCTCCCCTTCGATCAGGGAGGCAGCGGGTGCAGTGCTTGGCCTGCTCTTGAGACTCCTGGGCTCACTGTGCTGCAGCTGGTCCTGGATAAGCCTTGCTTGGTGCCTTTAATTTCCCCAGCAGTACAGCTCCACTGCGAATATCCTCTCCTTGTGCAGAGGGCACTTGGAGCATCCTACCTCTGAGCAGGCTGGGGGCCTCTGGGATGAAAATGCAGCATCCCAGGTCAGTGTTAGTGGTGACAGTAATGGAGGAGAGTGGACATCTTATTCCCCAGGGAGTCTTTTCCTAGGAAAAGCCCTGCCTGAGCTGGGGGAACTGATCATCCTGCCGTTCCTACTGGGGGAATCCTGACCTCCAATCCCACGGGGAAAGGGAGGTGCTGACCAGGTGCAGAGGTGCTACAGCATGTTCCTGGGAGCATTACCTCTCAGTGTTATGTTGTATCTGAGTGTAATGTTGCCGAGATACACGAGGGAGGGGATGGAAAATTCTTTGGGAAGAAAAAGGCTCTAGTGTGTGGCCTCTGCAGAAACCTGTTTCTTCCCGGGGAGGGAGCACAGGAGGCTCTCAGCCTGCTTTGAGAGCCAGATGCTTGCAACATCCCAGCACTGGGAAGAAGGTGGGGCAGGGCTTAATTGCCAAGCTCTTGGGACTCATAGAAAGGCAGGTTTTTGTCTCTTGCCAAAAAGGCAGAGATCTTGCGGAGTCGCTTTCCCCATCTGGAAGGTCAGGGTCTTTAGCCTCCATTCACAACTGGGCAAAAGTACAGCCCAGGGAGATGAAGGGATGTAAACTTCCTCCTCTGTCCAGTCATGCACAGAGCTGGGAAGAGAATGCAGCCTTGAAAGAAAACAAAATTGCACCAGTATCTAATTTGAAATGCACGATTTAGGGCATCAGAGTCCTGCCTGTGTGTTTCCTAGGCCAAGGCACGTAGAGCCTTGCTGTAACTTCTCTGATCCGTGGAGGACTTTCTGGTCCTGCAATCACTGCTCTGTCTCTCAACACTTTTTACTTGTCTATGTTTCATCCCTCTCCACCAGGGGACTCAAAATTCCTCACCAGATGGTTGGCTTATGTTTTGCTGGGTACGTGTCAAGACCACTTCCTTTCAGGCATCTGTTTTCTTTATTGCATCAATTGCACAACCACGTATCGCCTATTAATTGATGGGAAGGGCTGAGATCCACTTCCTGAGCCTAAACAGGGACTGTATACCCCTCCATAGTACTTACTCCTCTCAGATGATCAGTTAGCAACTGGACATCAGCAAACAAGGAGCAGGAGATGCCCTTAGGCAGCACAAGGATGGTGTGGGCTTCTGGTAAGCCTGTGGATGGAGCAATGCTGGTGAGATAGCAGAGCTGGAAGCAGCCCACACAGGGGTCTATCCTCAGGGTGGTGGCAGGACTGTGCAGAGCTGTCCTCTTGTCTTTTCTTCCCTGCCATCCCAAAGCCCTGGGAATTCAGCTTGTCCAAAGTCCAGCCCCTTCCTTCTTGCTGCTGACCAGGGGTGAGCTCACAGCCCACACATCCTCTGGGCAGCTCCTGGGGTTGGAGCCAGCTGGCACCTCTGTCTCCTCTGGGAGAGGATGGTCCTGTTGGGAGGCCACCTCAGAGGAGGCACAGCTGGAGGGTCATGGGTGTGGGACGTGCCACCATCTGGGCAGGAGATGGCTGTGCTACCTCCTGGTACAACTCCTCTTGGCTGCTGCTGCCCGTCTGTGGAAGGAATGTCTTCGGAGCAGTCCTGTGCCCCGTCACACGACAGGCAAAGCCAGCACAAGCCACCCCATGAGTGACCTGCCAGCACTCAGCCTGCTCCCAGAACAGCATCTCTGCTCCGTGGGAGGGCAAGACCCTCATGCCATCTCAGAGGGAGGCACAGGGGACAGAGCAACCATCGGCACCTGCTGATGCTTAAACGGGCTGTTGTGTGATAAAATCTCCAAAGGACTTAGCAGGGATCCTGGGAAGAAGGGCATGGCCCTTGGGTACCTCTTCACAACATGTATGAGATCTGCTGCAAATCTTGCTCTGGGCAGCACTGGCAGCTCTAAGAAATGGCAGGGGAGGAAGATGAGAGTCAGGAAGGCCAAGAGTCTTTTCTTTTAGGAAACCTCAGCCTTCTGGCAGGGATCCTAGAGGGTGCTGGTGGTGGGAACACTGGTGGCACCCAAGCACCCAGTCCCGTGCAGGAGGAACACGGGCCATTCCTGCTGAGGAGGGACGCAAGTGCTATAAATAGGCTGTTTAATGCACTGTGGCCAGGCCCTGGAAAGCCCCAGCCCGTGCACATTCCCTGCTGCTGGTGCTGAGACGGCAGCTGCTGAAAAAGGCTGAATCCAGCAGCTGCTGGCTGGTGCTCCTGGCCCCTGCCCCAAGTCCCAGCCCTCCTGCTCCCCTCATGGGGTGGCTGAGCCCTTAGCATCCTTTGTCACAGGTGCCGAGGCTTACTAGTGTGATGCCAGCTCTGTACTGGTGTTGGGACTGCTTCCTGGGCCGGCAGTGACTGCAGGATGCTGCTGGTGCCGGAGGGACGAGGAGGATGAGGAGAGGGCTTTCCTCCCTGACATCCCTTGCAGTAGTAGGGAGATCGCCGTGCCTGGGTGGGAGCTGTGGGGCCATGCCGGAGTCAGCTGCTGCCCACCCACGAGCCCTCAGCTGCGGCTCTCCCCAGCCCCAGCTTGAGATGCTGGGCTGGGCCCCCACTCCCCGTCTCTGCTCACACAAAGGCCCCTTGTGCCCACGGGAATGACATTCCTGCAGCCGTGGGCCTGGGGCAGAGTGAAGCGTAGCCAAGGGGGAGAAGCCAGAGCCCAGCTGCTGGGGCAGCTGGTGGGGCCAGGTGGGGATGGGCTGCGGTCCTGGCCCCCCTCCTGTGCCTGGGGGATGGACATGAGCAGCTGCTGGGAGAAGAGGAACCCCCAGGAAGGGCAGGCAGCTCTGGGCTGCGGGAGGCAGGGCCACATGAGGTGCAGGAAGTTCCGGGATGTTGGGGAGCAGGAGCAGTGGTGCTGTGCATCCACGGGTGCTGCTGGCCCACCCAACACAGACCTGTGGGACAGGTGTGGGAAAGGCAGAAGTGGGCTGGGCCGGCTTTTCCTGGCTAGTGCCCATCCCAAGACAAACCCAAAGCTAAGAGCAGTTTTGGTCACTTCTGGCCCCCTTGCTACTCACCTCACCTCAGCATTTAAGGCCTCCGCTGGGCATCTTCCTTGTCCCCTCTGCAATGAGGGGGATGAGCCCGGCTACCTTTAGTGGCATTAGCTGGCAGCTGGGGAAGCCCCCGCCTGCCGACCCCTGCTGATACTGGCCTGCCAGCTGCCAGGGCCGGCGAGGGAAGGGATCTGCCAGCTGGCACCCGCAGGGAGGGAGGCAGGGGCCTTCTGGTAAGGCTACGCCAGGGGCACCTGTCATCCCAAAGCCAGGGTGTCACCATGCCCTACAATTGGGCCTGTGTGTGCATGACGAAGCCCTGCAGCTGGGACAGCTCTGCATGCCCGTACCCCTGTTCTGTCCCCACCTGAGCCCTTGCTTTGCAGGGGATTAGGGATTGCATGGACGAGCAGGAAGCCCAGGCTGGCAAGCCCTAGGGTACTTCCACCCCACAGGGAGGCAGCTCAGCTCACAGGTAGCCAAGAGACAAGCACAAGTAGCCCACCTCCATCCAGCCCTGGGGAGGCTCTGTAGGAGAGGGCAGCCTTGTGAGGCAGCTGGGGGTTGTTTTGTCCTGCTGGCACACCTCAGCTCCTGTCCATGCTCTAAGCCAGGCTGGCTTGCCTCAGAACTGTGTGCTGCCCCACAGTGGGGACACTGGTCCCAGAGGGCTGGGCTGGTCCAAAGGGCACCCATATAAGGGATGCTGAGATGCTGGGATGGATAAGGTATGCAAGGTCACTCCTCTAACAAATGCTGAGCACCCCTGGGCCATCCAGGCTGCAATGTCCTTCTGGAGTGGGAGCAAGGGGCAGGACGCACTGACAGCAAGTCCCGCCCTGAGCCACGCTATGAAAAGCCCCACCATCCAGCACTCCACTGTGATTTTCCTGGAAGGCTTCTGCTTCTAGCTATACCTGGCATGACCTCAAAGGAAGCAGGGGAAAACATTCACTTCCCACAGGCTCTACCCAGGGAAAAAATATACCTCTTTTGGTCCCCTTCCAGGGTCCGGAGTTCCAGGCTGCTCTCCACTTCCACCAGCTCCATAGTTAACTCCCTCCTATCCTCTTTCCCCTCCCCAGCCTCCACAAGACACCTTTCTTTAAGAGCAGTGCTCCCTTCCCTCTCTCTTACACAGTGCTGCCCCATGTGTCAGCGTTAAGACACCCGTGCAAAGGAAGAGGTGAGTTTTATAAAGTTCCAGGGGATGTGGACATCTCCAGCCCCACAGCAAGGCCTGTACCTGGTGGTGCTGCTCCACCTGTGCCCCAGGCTGGGCAAGCAGTGTGACCTGGGCTTGGCTCTGCACCAGACCACGGTGAGCAGAGGGAGGACGCAGACCCCAAGTCACCGCCCGGACCACACGTCTAACAGATCTGTTTATTCCTGGAGAGCACAGTGAGCAGGGTGAGGAAGCAGAGCTGCCGGGCAGGCAGCAGTGGTTATTGCTGCAGGTGCATCCTCCAGCGACAACAGGGGTCTGGGGGAAGCAAACTGCCTGCCTGCCTCTACAGGGCAGGGGACGGGCCCTCACCCACTGCCAGGCTGGAGCCACCCCATTACCCCAGAAGAAGGGGAGGGGAATGGAGTAGCACAGAGAAGTGCAAATATGTTGGCACTGGAGTCCATCTGCACTGGGCAAAGGAGCCCAAGCTAAGAGGAGAGTGTAAGTGTGGGAGGATGAGGGATTGGGAGAAAAAACCCAACTGTGTGCCGAAGACCCCCCCTAAACCACCACCCCCTGCTCTCTAGAGGAAGGCATTGCCTCTTGGGTGCTGTACCCCTAGCCCTGCTGTGGGCCATAACCAAGGGCAGCAGATGTCCCAGGAGATCCCAGGGATGAGAGGGGAGGCCAAGCTGCTGTGACAGTGATGGCATTGCTGTGCCCCCGTGGAAAAGAGGAGCTTCAGCTGCTGCACTACAGGGTCACATGTGTTCACATGATGGAGGAGCCCCGAAACATTCAGTGCTTGAGTTGTAGGGCTTGACCCAGTGGTGGGCATAGGCAGGGGCATGGAGGTGGGAGGGATGTGTTGAAGGCCACGCAGAAAGAGCCAGCAGGCTCCATGCTTTGGTCGCGCTTAGTGGTGACAAGTACAGTGCAAGGGCTTCAAGAAATTGAGTATGGCCATTCCTCCTCCCAGAAGGCCACTGTGGCTCCCTCAGAAACCTGCTGCCTGAGCAGGGCAATACCTGCTGATGCTCCCAGGTGTGGGTGCAGAGACAGGCAATGTGTGCCGGAGGGGATGGGTCAGCACTAGAGCAAGCGCTATGAGTGTCCTCCCTGTCATGCCCCAGCAGCTGCCTCTCCCTGCTCTGCAGCTGGCCCCCAGCCTGCCACCGTGCAGGGAGTCGCAGGTACCCCGTGCTGCTTGCCCTCCTCCTGTTCTGGGGTGAGGGGGAGAAAGGGGGAGTGGAAAGAAGCCCAGCCCAGAAGAGGAGAAGGGAATCCCCTGCCTGCCTTGACCCCTGGTCCACTGGAGAAGATGGTGTGAGGCTTGCCGGGAGGCAGGGCTGGTGGCTCAGCGTGGGATGGAGCAAGGGGGAGGAGTATCCTGTATCCACGGATCCAAGGGGAGGCACTTGGAGTGGGCCTGGCCCATTGGGGTGTCCCAGCTGCAGCGGATCTGTTGTAACTCCTAGCCACACATGGTCAGCAGCAGCCACTGGGAAGGAGAGGGAGAAGGGATGAACAGAGTGCATTTTTGGCATGTCCTCATGAGCAGAGCCTGCAGCAGTTCTGTTTACTTATCTTGATCTTTTATGGGTTCTTTCCCGACCCAGGGGGCTGGAGGGCTTTCTACCACCCACCTCAGGTGCCCCATTCACCCTAATGCCATGTCCCCTTGTTTCCCACCCCGCCTTCCACTGGGCTGGGCTCTCACCTCAGAAAGGTTCATGACAGCAGTGCCAGTGCCTTCAGCGTCCATGCTACGGAAGAACCCTGCAGGGGCACAAGCACAAGGTGAGCAACACATCTTTCTGTTCCTGCCCTCCCTGCCCCAGGGCCATCACTCACTGAACATGGTCTCCAGCTTCAGGAGGCAGCAGACAAAGTTGTCAAAGTCCACGCCCATGTCACTGTCTGCATAGCGGGCCACCACCACCTGATGCAGCTTGTTGTTCAGCTTGAAACCTGCAAGGCAGAGAGCAGTCAGCCCCCCAGGGAGGCAGGAGAGCAGGGTGTAGTTGTGGAAGTCCATGCACCCACACAAAGGGTCCACCAAGCCACCCAAGGAAGGGCACCATGTCCAGCCTCAATAGGAAGAGGGGATGCTCTCCCTGCAGTCATATATGACTAGTTAGCTCACTGATCCACCTCAGGTCTCTGCTTTGCCAGGATGGGATTCTGCAGGTCAGAGGAGGACAGAGGCTGGGACCATCTTGCGTGTATCCCTAACTCCAAGGCTCCAGCACTTGGGATGGAGAAAGCCTGGTGCATACACGGGCCACATCTCACTACAACAGCTTGGCTTCAAGCATGCAATACAGGCTGGTTACACTCTTCTCCTGCTATTTGGGACAGGACTCTGACAGCAGGAGCCCCCTCCCCAGCCTCCAGCCCAGTCCCATCCTTCTCCAGACCTACCAGCTGACTCTAGAGCCATGCGCATCTCATAGGAGCTCATGGTGCCTGACTTATCCAGGTCGTACTGGCGGAAGATCGTCTGCAAAAACATCACAGAGGACATGAAGGGAAGGCTCTCCTTTGGCCTCCAGCCTGGCTGTCCCCTCTCTTTGTTGCCCCAGGAGGGGGGCTACCCCTGTGCAGTGCACCATGCCCCTTCTCCTCCTCACCAGCCAGCTCCGGATCTTGTTCCACAGGATCTGGAACTCCACCAGCCCAAGGCGGGCACTGCCATCTTTCTGGGGAGCAGAGGGTCAAGGAGGTCAAAGCAGCCAGGAAAGGGGGTGGTGCAAAGGCAAAGCTACCAGATCCCAGCCACCTGAGGCAAGAAAAGCCTGGACGCACTTGGTCTGCCCAATTTTTCCCCCAAGTTTCCCCTCTCTCCTGCAGCATCAGCAAAATAAGAGCCTGCAACCCAGCAAGGAAAGGGTACCACTTGAACTAGCTGCCATGCCATTCCCTGGGAGCAGCTGTGCTGCTGCTGTAGGAAGCACATTGCTGTGCTGTCCTCGTACCAAAGCTGCGCTGTTCTGCAGCAAAAAGGGAAGTTGTAGGGCCAGGCTGGAGAAGGGCTCAGAGGTGCTCCTTGCCTGACCCGTCAGCTGCATGTCCTTGTGCAAGCAGGACACTGGCTGTGGCTCCTGTCACTTGACACCTCTCATCCACAACAGCTGGACAGGATGGTTTGGGGGTAAGAAGCCCAGTAGTCCTTGTTGCCTTCCAGGAGTGCCTCAAAGGCTGGGTGGCACAACAGCACGTCAGGCTGGGGAGCCCACGGGAAATGAAGCTTTTCCTTGAGGTGAAAGTAGAACGCATGGAATGGGACCATGCTGGGCTTTTGGTGGCAGAGCCAGGGCCCAAGCAAGCAGGGGAAGTGATGGCCCTTTCCAAAAAACCTGCTGCTAAAGGCAAGGAGTGTAGGGCAGGTGGCCCTGAAGCCATAAGGACCCCTTCCTTTCCTCCGCTGGTTGAACAGCTTCAGCGCTGCTGGGCAGCCAAGCCCCAGCTCCAACAGAGAAGACTTGTTTCTGGCAGGCTGAGCACCAGGAAAGCTGGCCTGGGCCCACAGCACCAAGAGGATACATCCATCAGGTTGACCATGTTGCGGCAGGAGTCCAGGCTGAACCCATCTGTTTTCAGATCTTTGTCTGAGGAGAAAGGAGGAGGTTGAGCACAGGCCTCAAAACCCAACCTGCTGAGCAAGCCTGGGCTGCAGGGAGCAAGGGGTGGGAAGAACAGTGCTTACGTCTAGAGATGACTCTGTTCAGAATAGTCCGAAGCTCAAAGACGCTGATTTCCATGTCCTGGAGCAGAAGCAGAGTTAGCATCACCCCTTGCCTGCTCTCCGCCCCACTCGTGGCCATTGTCCCCCTCCTGCCTAAACATCTCTGCCTTAGTCACAAAACATGAGGATGCCATTACATTTCTTGCACACCCAGAAGAATTTTGGTCACAGCTGGATGCTCTTCCCCAAATCTGCCCCTGTCACACCATCCCTGCAGGCAGCTGGGCTGAGCAAAGATGGACTTGTGTGCAGGATGAGACTGAGTGAGTGTGGGGTGGGAACTGGAACTCCCACAGCCAGGGGTTCGGTCCTGTCCCCTCCCCTCCCTAGGGGGCCTTCCAGAGCTTGGCGTAGCCATACCCACCTCCCCTGCCAGCTGCTGGAACATGTTCTTGAAGCTGTCCTCTATGTCATCCTCAGTTATTTCCTCCTGGGGTGATGCAAACCAGAAAGAAGAGGTTAGTGGTCAAACCCAGGCTCCGCCCTGCCTCCCAGGCTCCGTAAATGCCAACTGGAAAGGAAGCTCTTCTTTGTTCTTCTCGTCTTTGTTAATTCCCACATCCCCCTCACCCCAGCCCCTCTCCAGCCACAGTGACATCCCAGACTCAGCCAGCCACCCCCTGCTTGTAGCTCCCCCACCAAGTCCCGGAGCCTCAGCACCAGCCGATCCAAAGTGGCGGCTCCTACCTCATCTGCCAGATCTGCCGAGATCTCCTCATCCAGCTCCCTGGGGCAGAAAGGGGAAAACAAAGTGATGAGCAGGGTCCCCAGCCAGCAGGCTGCCTGCAGTGGGGAACATCCCGCCGCTCACAGACACGGGGTGTCCCTCCCAGGCCAGGACTCACGCTGTGTCCGACTGCTTCTCGGTGAAGACGCGCAGGACGAAGTCGGCCTCCTTGTGCGGCTCGAAGGTGGAGGGCACGATGATGTACTCGCCCGGGGGCAGCCGGATCTGGTTGCTCACCTCCCGCAGGTTGATGAAGGTCTCAGACCGTGCCCGGGACTGGTTTCGCAGGAAGAAGTCCTTCTTCAAGTGCACATTCTGCATGCCCTGGGCCTGGGGGAAGGAATGTGCTTGTGGACCACAATGGGAAGCACCCACAGGGAGTGGTGGGACCAATGTCAGCCCCATCAGGTAGGACAGCCCTGCCCTGCCCATCCAGTAGGAGCCATCCCTCTGTCCCACATGGAGGTGCCCAGCACCCACTAGCACCCTAGCCATGGAGATCCCATGCCACTGGATGCATCAACCCATTTTTGCCCAGTCTTGTGCTTCCCTCCAAGACGGGGTAGGCTCTGACAGCTCAGGACGTACCTCCTCAGGAACCTGCAGATAGAGGGAAAAGGGGAAAAAAAAATCACAATCCCAGTACTTGCCCCATCCCTTACAGCTGCAGGGAGCACAGGATGGGGGACATTAGCCCTCAGCTGGCCAAAGCTGGTGGAAAAGGTTTCCTTGAGGACTGGGGTTGAGGCGGGACTGAGGGAAGAAGCCTTGGGGCGGGCAGGGGTTACCTCGTAGACAGCAAAGCCGATGGTGTGCATGTCACCTCCCACCCGCCGCTCCCGCCGCCGGTGCTTCTGCATCAGAGCCACCAGGAAGCTGCAGGCCACCTCATCGTCCCCAGGGTCATCATCTTCTTCCAGCAACTTGATCTTAAACTGGGGGTTGATCCAGAATGTGGCTGGGAGGAAGGGGATGTGCAGATGAGACACCTGGTTTCATCAAGCTGCCAAGAGCACAGATGTGGAGGCCAGAGGTACCTGGGTGATTCCTGCAGCCCCCGGCAGTGCTCCCCCGGCGCCACGTGCCCTCAAACACCTGTGTGTGCCATCTGCTGAGCTCGTCCTTGGTGAGGGCATCGGGGGTCAGGTTGCAGATCTCCAGCCTGGAGAACTCCCTCATGAAGTCCCGGAAAGACATCCTGTGGGAGGCAGGTAGGGGCTGAGGCCAGGGCACTGCTGTGGGGAGGGAGGCGAGCACAAGCAGCTCTGGACCCAGCTAGCATTTTAGGAGAATGAAGTGACAGTAAAATCTTTTACCCTAAACACTTACAGCTTATTTAAAGCCTAGTGCTGGCTTTGGGTAAGAAGGGATGTTTACTCTTCCTAGATGTTTATTTTGCATTTAGTTGGCCTAAATTTCCTTCAAGGGAGGAAAATTATTAACTAGATCAGATGAGAAAACACTGGCAAGCTCTCCAGTGCTGGAAAGCCAGCTCATAAAGGCAGGTCACGTGCTTCAGGTGAAGCATTACTGCAGGATCTTTCCCCAGCTCCTCTGCTCATTCCCAGACTGGCTGCTGAAATAGAGCAGCACTTTGCTCTGGCACCCACCAGAACTCTCCATCCTCCATCTTCAGCTGCAGCTCTTCCCTCTCGTCAGGGTCAATGTTGTTCCACTCAGAGGAGCTGGAGTAGCAGGAGAGAGACAATTAGATAGGGACTCCTGAAGGGGAACTGAGAGCAATTCAGAGCTGACCCTCAACTCCGCTCTTTCTGATGCGAAGGGCATGGCACACTGTGAGCTTCCGCTCAGCAGTGCCCCGTGCTCCACTGCTGTGTGCACAGCGCTTGCTGGCCTGACAGAGCGAGATGGCCATCCCTCCTGTCCTGCTTACCCATCACTCCAGGCTCCAGTCCACTCCACCTGACCCCAGGGGTTCCTGATGCGGATGAGTTGTTCCTGCTGACCCCGGTAGTTCACCTGCCAGACACCAGACACAGGAGGTGGAGCCCATGCCACTGGCCAGGCTGTTATTGCTAAGGAATTAAAGTCTAATCTAGGTGACTCACATCTCTGAAGGCTGTGACAGAATAGGCATGGCCCTTCACCAGCTTCTTGAAGGTCACTGCTTCCATATCAAAGGCGCTTGTGATCTGAGGAGAACGTGTAATGCTCAAGTCAATAGGATTGAATTAATGTAGTCCTATCCCTACCCCTTCCCTCCACTGTGTGGAGAATTCTCCTTGCTTTGCACTGCTCCAGCCAAGAGAAGTAGAAGGTAGCGGCTCCCTGCGCTCAAAGGCTGCTGGCTGTGGACAATTTAAAGACAATTTCCCTAGCACAGGACCCTGAAGATCCATCAGAGAACCACCCAAATTTCAGAATTTAAAAACCATGCTCCAGGTATATAATTTGCTGATGCAAGACATGGCCAGAGTCATGGGCAGTCCCTTGTCCTGCACTTGAGGTGAACAGTCCCAAAGGAGCCCATTCACAGCAACTGGGTTGCAGCACCACGTGTTGTGCCGCAGGGCTGCCACACTGGCTCTGGAAAGGGTGCTGTGGTAAGAGNCCCCTTCCCTCCACTGTGTGGAGAATTCTCCTTGCTTTGCACTGCTCCAGCCAAGAGAAGTAGAAGGTAGCGGCTCCCTGCGCTCAAAGGCTGCTGGCTGTGGACAATTTAAAGACAATTTCCCTAGCACAGGACCCTGAAGATCCATCAGAGAACCACCCAAACTTCAGAATTTAAAAACCATGCTTCAGGTAATCTGCTGAAGCAAGACATGGCCAGAGTCATGGGCAGTCCCTTGTCCTGCACTTGAGGTGAACAGTCCCGCTCCATCCAAAGGAGCCCATTCACAGCAACTGGGTTGCAGCACCACGTGTTGTGCCGCAGGGCTGCCACACTGGCTCTGGAAAGGGTGCTGTGGTAAGAGGGAAAAGAAGTAACCCCCCCCCCCAGTGTCCCAGCGAGGGGGCTGCTGATACAGCCTTGGGCTGTGAGGCCTCACTTTGGCCAGCGCTGTGGCAGAGCCCCAGCTCGTCCCAGCACAGCACTTACGTCGATGGAGCAGCCCAGCAGGGATCCCCTCTCCAGCGCCTTGCGGATGATGTGGCCCATGTTGCGCGGCGGCCGCTTCAGGTCGTACATCTCTGCCACGCCGCCCGTGAAGTCCTCGAAGCCCTCGGTGGTGCTGCCCCCCGACAGCGACTCGTAGCAGCCGTTCAGCCTGAGCGGTGCGTGAGGAGACAAGGAGGTAGCACGCTGCTGCTGCCCAGCCACGCAGCACTAGCAGGGACAGCGGCAGAGGAGACTCCCTTCCCTCCGCCCCGCACAGTGAGTNACCCCCCCACCCGCCTACCACGGGGGTACCCACTTGGCATAGGCCTTCTCCAGCAGAGCACTCCAGAACTCGGTGCACTCCGCCGAGTGGACAAACAGAAGTTCCCCGTCCTTGGTGGGCAGCAGGTCATCCACCACCACGTCCACCCACTCACCAAACTGCCAGATCTGGGGAGCCAGGAGAGAGTGGGGTGAGGGCAGAGCATCACATGGCTTGCTCATCCCTACCCCAGAGGGATGGCCTCAACCCACCACCCTCGCTTCTGCCGCAGCCCACCAGCTGTGGAGGGCCAGGAGCTCCCAGCCCACCTGGAAGTGAAAGATGCCAGCGTAGTCCTCCTGGAAACTCTGCCCGTGGGGCACCACGCGGTGCAGGAGCTCCTCGTTGAGTGTGAGGGAGCCGATGGCAGCCAGCAGCCAGCAGTCACCTGGGGAAGGAGAGGAAGCTGGTATGAGTACCCATCACCTTCCTAGCTGGGGGGGTGGGAGATGGATGTTTAGGAGCCCTTGCTGTGCTCTCCTTGCAAATGTTTGGGGCTCCCCAGCTCAAAAAGTCCATGGAAAAACCAGAGAAGGTCCAGCAAGCAGAACTCAGGGATCCATGCTTGCTCAGCCTGCCCACAGAGAGAAGTATTAGCTCAAGGCAACAGGGAAAGATCTTCCCTCACCTGGAGCCTGTGTCCAGGACACCACACACAGTCAGCACCAACAGCCCCCTCCTGGCAGCCATTTATCTAGACCCTCCTGGAACTCATTTGTATGACTGCCCTCCATATCTCAGACAGGAAGTTCTGCAGCAGAACTACACTTTGCATGTAAAAAGGCCATTTTATCAAGCAAGTGGTTTAATGCTGCTGCCCCAGCTTCTCAAATTGCAAGCAACACCACCTCACTTTTCCTTCTGAGTGATCTTAACCACAAGTGCTGCTCCAGGCCAGCACTGTGCTTTAAATTCTTTGCCTTGATTTCCTTTCCTCTTTTGCCTTTGAAGCCTTTCACACCTTAGCCTTGAGCCTGGATAACGTGTAACTAACTGGGCTGTGGTTTGACAAAATGCCATTTCAGGGTTTTTAATGACCAAGTGAACACTACCACAGTGCTTCGGGCTGTTATGCACTCCAGTTGCCACCTCAAGTTTGTCCTAATTACTGCATATATTAAATGTAGCCAGCCCTGAAAACAGCATGCTGTATGTGCTAAGGTATACAGTACTCCCAATCAAGTGCCCTACTTGCTCCCAATCAGGACAACACTCTCCATGGTACCAAGATCTGTTTCTGATGACCACGAAATCCCAGCTGTGGTTCAACTCTGTTAGCCTACCCAGCCCATTAACACTTTTCTCCTTGTCTCAGTGCCTTTGCCTTGGGAGATACCCCTGGAGAAATGACAAATCATCGCTTGTACACCTCTCGATTCCCTTCTGCCACACCACATTGCTTGGCAAGCACTTTGTCACCACCACCACCACCTCAGTTTGTTACTGTCATGCAGCTGCCGTCCCTCACCATTTACCAAAGCAGGGAGCTCTTTGGAGCAGCTCTTGGCATTGTTGTCAGGCGTAGATGCACCCAGAATTTCCCCTGATCTCGGCATGGTCAAGTTGTGCACACATCAACTCATTTTCATGGAGCCTCAACCTAGAGCCACCAGGAGGCACAGGATGCCCCCTGACTTGCAGCTTCCACCTCACCAAATGGAAAGGGCCACCAACCCAACCCTCCCCAGTCACTACTTTCTGTACCAAGGTCCAGGGACAAAGCTTCAGCACGTACCCAGAGCCCCCTGGCAGATGTCCGTCCGGGTGGCACCGCCAACGATGAACTGAGGGTCATCCACTAATTCCTGCAGAAGGACAGAATCAGATGCTGGTGCTGGATCTTGGCAGGGCCTGGGCTTTAGCAGGGCTGGCACCCACCCACTGCATCTCTGACTCAAGAGAAATGGTATATGGTCCCTGCGAGATTTACCCCACCTGCCCTCTGCTAGGGATGGCTGCTTGACTGCAACCCCAAGGCCATCACGGTAAGTCAAGGCAAGATCTTCTGCTGTAGCCATGGGAGGACACGGCTGGATGACATTCCCCTTGCCCTCATGGCACCAGAGGGTATGCACTCTCAAAAGCCCCAGTTACTGAGGGTGACACATCCATGCCATGACATCTAGAAGCAACAACACAACCCACCTATTTTGAAGCCCACAGTCTGCTGCCCAGAGAAAGCAGTGCCTGCTAGACACAATGCTTTTCTGAGCAGACACTCCCAGGGGATGGCCCTGGGCTCTTGGGAAAGTGGCTCTGCAACATTCCAGGGACTTTGAGCCCTGAGGGGTGCCAGCCAGGGCCAGTCTGCAGCTCAGCACACCACATCAGTGCAGATGTGCAGGGCAGGGATGCCAGCCCAGCCTGAGAAGAAGCAAGCCCAGCACTTACCGACGGACGCTTCCACTCCACTCCCCGCGTCTTGCTGGAGTGTGGCCCCAGCTCCTTGAATCCGAGGGCAGAGGGGCCAGCTGGGAATTGAGGATCCCTGAAGAGGGTGCCACTCTCAATGCACTGCTGCTTGAGGGCCTCATAGTCCTGGCTGAGGTATTTGATGGCGTTGTTGTGCTGGCCAAGCCCCTCGGCTCTCAGGCGGTCTCTCTGTAGACGAGCAGCCATCCCGCCAAAGGGCATCATAGCTGGGCACCAGCACCGCTACCTTCCGCTCCGCTCCCTGCAACAGCATGGCCAGGCTGAGGCAGGGCCCGCTACCTTGCTCTCCCCTGGGGATATCAGCCATCACACAGAGCCAGGCTTGGAGGCTGAATCCCCAATTCCCCACCACTCCCATAGCAGGGACCTTCTCCAGCAGCACTGGCCTGGTGCAGTGAGCCCAGTGACACACAGAGGTGGGCACACACATCAGGAGAACCTCCCAGACCCCATCCCCAGCAGCAGCCCCGTTCTGAGCCCTCTCCTGCAGCCTGGCCGTCGCAGCCCCGCTGTCTTTAGGGGACACCGAGCGGGCAAAGCAGCACTGACGGCTGGGTGGGAGGAGGCAGCCCCCCAGCATCTAGGTCATGGATCCTGTCCCGTCCCCGCTACGCCAAAAGGCTGAGCCCGGAGGAATTTCAGACGCTTCCCAGTCCCGTCAGCCTCTCCTCCCGGCGCAGCTTTCCGGGTTCTTCCCTCGTCACGGCTCCTCCTCACCCGCCTCAGCCGGCAGGGTGTCAGCGGCCGCCCGCAGCTTCTCCCACCCCCAGGGGCCTCTCCCTCTCCTTTTCCTTCTTCCACGAAAGCCGCGCCGGCTGCCTGAGCACTGAGTCAATAGGGCCGGGTAGGGAGGAGCCCAGCGGGGCACAGATAGCTCTATCTATGGGGCCAGAGAAGGACAGGGAAGGAAGAGGCGGGACGGCACACACACAGGGAAGATAACTCAAGGCTCGTCGACTGCCAGTGGAGCAGCCTGCTGGGAGACACTGGGAAAGGGTTACGGAGTACAGCGGGGCACTCCGGCACCAGCAGAGCAGGGCAGGACAGACACCGCAGAGCTCCCACCCCGCACCTTTCCCTGCCCTGGCCATCCTCCCGGGGGTTTGACCAGCAGCACGGCCCGGAGCTTCGAACCAGCATGGCACAGCTGCCAGGCATGTCTGGCCCCGCAGCCCTGCCCCACCGCGCCCGCTACGCTGGGCAAGTCCCAGCTGCCCTCCCGAAGTCCAGCTGCCCTCAGCCCTGTCCAGGCACCATGGCAGCAGCCAGCACTCACACCCACTGCACCGCCCAGGCTGGACGGGGCCTCTGGGGCCGTCTGGTCCAAGCCTCCATGCAAGCAGCGTCACCTGCAGCAGGGCCATGGGGCAGGTGCCACCACCACTAGCCCACTGGCATCTGCGGCTCACCCTGCCCCACTCCCCAGCCATCTCAGCTCCTGCTTGGCAGCGCTGGTGCCGAATACTTCAGAGGTTTCTCCATGTGAGAGAGTGGAGTAGTCCTTGGGTAAATAAGCCAGGAGCCAGCAACCCTCTCAGAGCAGCAAACTCGAATGCCAGTGTTGGCCCGCTCCCTCCCCAGCACCCTATCCCAGGGGAGCAGGGTGCAGCCTGGCTCCAAAGAGGCTGCTTTCCTTGTCCCGAAGTGCTGTGATAGCCAAAGGGAAGGCAGGCAACAGTGAGAAGGGTGCAAGCTCTTGGCAGATGCAGAGGGCATAAACTTGGCTGCTAACCCATGTAGCTGTCCTAGCCAGAAGCTTTTCAGAAGAAAAATCTACTCTTCCTCATCACTCTGCCTGCTCTGGGATGCTCTAAACCCACTATCCTTCTCCAGGGCAGCGTCAGCCCTTCTCTCCTCTATGATGGTCCCAAATCTACAGAGCTCCTCCTACGACTCCTGCAGTCCTGGCAGTCTCTCCCAGTGGCAAAGCACTCGGTGCCTGCAGAGTTGGCAGGGTGGCTCCTCCAGTCCCAGACACTGCCCAGAACACAGGGGGCCTGAGGGAGGAGGAATCCCAAGTACAGCTGCCCACACTGTCTCCAGCTCCCACCTCACAAACTCCCCAGCATAGCCTGACAATGGCCAGGGAACTTCCCCTACCTGTAGCCCCTGACAGGTTCCCTGCACCCTTTCCCACCCTACCTACCGGCACCGGACATGACTGCGGACGTGGAGAGCTGTGTGCAGACACGGGCACCGTATGAGTTATTCTTAGCTCTGTGGCTCAAAATACTCGGGAAGGCTGTGCTCAGTGGCAGACGGAGGTCACGCAAGCGCAGAGCAAAGAAAAGCCTTTCAGACCCCAGAATGGGAGAGGAACCACATGGGTCTTTAAAGCAACGGGGTCAGCTGCTGACGCCTCCCCAGGGTGATGCTGACAGACACTGAAGGTCCTCCACGGAGGAGGAAGGGGTGTGATGAGACAAGCCAAGCCCCCAGAGCACTTTTCCACCACAAGCGACACCCAACTACAATATGATGCTTTCCAGTACTCGAGGCACCTCTGATCCCTCCCAGGTGAGAGCAAAAAGGCACACTGGTTCCTGCAGGGTCCCTGACACCTTGTGCACTTTTGCGCATACTGCAAAACCCTAGGGCAGCATCATTGTTGAAGTCCAGCCAAAAATCTTCGCAGACCTCAGGTTTGCCAGCTGCGCTTGAAGATCAACGGAAGTAGGGAGTTCCCTTCCCCAAAATCAGCCCTGACACACTGTATCCTGCCCCATACTCAGCTCGGGGCAGGGCGCCACAGCCGCCCATGGCATCCCACAGTGCTCAAGCAGCTCTCAGGCCCTTTCCAGCCCTCCGGATGACAAAGATCCTAGTTTCCCGCAGGCTCCCCTTTATGCTACCGCGTCCCTTTGACGGGATGCTGGCTTGGCTTTGGGGTCGGCAGCGCATCCCGGGAGGCTGCGGTATCCAGTTTACTCCCCGCCTCGATCGGGAAGCCTCTGGGTCTCTGCGGATGCGTTATCTAATGCAAAAATCCACGCGGATAGAAAGGGGATGGGAGGGATAGGCAAGCCTGGATAAGCTTAGAAAACAGAGGAAGCAGCCGGGGAGGGGGAGACAGAACGGACCCGCAGCCCGGCCCGCACGGCGGCGGACCCCCCCCGGTGCTTAACCCCATGCTGGGGGTCGGATAAGGATGAGGATGGGGGGGATGGACTTACGGAAGCTGCTGCCGCCACCGCCCTGCCCGCTTCGGCTCGGCCCGGCCCAGCCCAGCCCAGCCTGGCTCGGTACAGCCCCGCGGAAGGTGGAGTTTCGGCGGGCAGGATGTGCGAGCAAAGCCGGGAGGGCAGTGGGAGGGGGAATTAAAGGAGCAGTGACTGCTTGCAGACACTGGGAGGGGATTGATCGGGACTGCTGGTGAGGTTCTGTCTGCTGACACCCTCTCCCAGCTCCCAGGGATGGAGGGGTACCGCCGGGATGGGCGTGCTCCTTCCACCATTGTTCTGAGGAAAGGGTTGGGTGCCCACGGAAACCGGGGCTGGAAGGAAAAGAGGAAGGAACTTTCCCCTAGGAACGGATTTGCGGGTGACTGCTCCACACTGCCGGCACCCTAGCTTAGCTGGGTGAAGCTCTGTACTGCACTTTGTCCCCAGGACTTGTTGACCTTCTGCTGCCACGACTGAATACGGTGGTCCCAGCGGTCACGCTCACCAACGCTGCCACCAGCCTCTCTGCGTGCCCCGGCTGGTACCCCACCCGCCAGCTGCCCCTCGCTGCTGGGTGCCAGCAGGGCCCTCTCCGCGCAGGTCCCACTGCCCTGGGGCTTTCCGCAGCCACACCGGGGCTGCCCCCGCATGCCCTCCGTGATTCACGCTGCAGCGATGCTGGGTGGTGCTGTTACCAGCGGGCATGGCCACAACAGGGCTTGGCACCGTACCGTGGAGCCCTTTGTGGTTCAACATGGCTTTGCCTGGCATAGCATGGTTCAGCATGGATTGGCACATCTTGGCCTGGTGTGGCTTAGCCCAGCATATCTGACATGGCTTGGCCTGGCATGAGCAGCTCAGCTCAGCTCAGCCCTGTCCCAGGAAAGAGGCTCTGTATTGCCATTCGTCTGGTGCCAGGGCTAAAAAGGATGATCCTAATGGGCATCACCAACCCTGGAGCTCCTTCTCCTTCTCTGGTGCCTGTTTGCAGCTGGGGAGGCTGTGCCCAAACAGCCTCCCTGCAGCAGCTGGCACCGAGCCTGCGGGAGCCCAGAACTCACAGGGCACCTGCTTTCTACCTCACCCCACCTTGCCCAGGGGGTAAATCCTTCCTAAGCAGAGAGCAGGTTGCACATGCGTCCAGGAGCTGTGTCCCTTGCCTGAGGGAAGGGCAACCCAAACATTTAAAACCAGCTGTAGCATGGTCCTGCTGCTGCACCCACAAGGGACCAGTCCAGTCCTGGCCAGCACCCACTAGAGCTGCCCTATCCCTATACAGGGCACTCTGTCACAGGCAGCTTGTTCTGCCCACCCTAGTGCAGAGGAGGCCTTGGGGTGCCCTGTGCTGGGTTGTTGCAAGGGCTGCTCCATCTTTTTCCCAGCCAGGCCTGCCACAGGCTGAAAGTGTAAGGGGGTTCCTGCTGGGGTCATTATTTAGCTCTGCACAGAGCTGCAGGCAGCACTGCTTTCAAAGAGCAAGAGGCCTGTAGTGCCAGGGCTTGTTCCTGCTTTGGGTTTGTGCCCGTCATTGTGACCCTGTTGTCCTGTTCAGCTCCTGTCTTATTACCCGTCAGTGGCCTCCAAAGCTGCTGTCACAGCTGACTCTCCTGGGGTAGGAGACAGCTCCTCAATAATCCTGTGACAAAGGCTATCCCGTGTCCTTCCCCTTATGCTCAGTTTCCCTAAAACACCTGCAAAATCCCTCTGCAATTTCCTTGTTTCCTTCCCCTCAAGCTTTCCTTTGCAGTGATGGCTGCAGGGACTTGGCAGCAGGCATGGTTCTTCTTTCAGTCTTCTGTTCTTTGTTCTCAGGCATTGCCTCTTCCCTGTCTTTTGGCTACGGGTTGGAGGATCTTTTGTCCCCTGCTGAGGCGGGGATAGAGCTGGGGTCACTTGTCCATCTCTCAGCAGGCCATGCCAGGCCTCGCCTCTCCATTGTGCCATCCTCCGAGCAACGGCCACTGTGCACAACATAAGGAACATAGCATGCAGCAGTCTCCTGGGAAGCACACCATATCCAGCCTGCACAGAGCAGCAGGGAGCATCCTGGGGGCTGGCTGCTTGCTGGCTGCCCCAGCACTCAGGGGCTGGCTGATGTATGAGCAGCATCATGTGTCGGGAAAGTGCTCCTCTGTGCTCCAAGGGTCTAGCACCCCTCACGCTTTCCCAAAGGCTTTAGCTGTCCACCCAAAGCAGGGGTCCAGGTTTTGAATGGATATGGCAGGAGTGGCTACATAACTTGCTGTTGGAACAGTACGGGTGGGCTGACATCTGGCATGAGGCTACCAGTGAAACTCCCCCACCACATCATTCCCAAACCATCTTCCTCCATCTCAGCCTCAGTGCACGCAGCTCCCCATCTATCTGCTTTTAGCAGCAAAGTCTCTGATGCCTCTGCAAGTCAAAGGGAAAGCCATTCATGCTGGGAGAGCCTGGGAGCCATGGCTGAGCTCCTGGCAGCAGCGTAGGGCTTGTGCCCACTCACAACTCCCCACTCCTCCTTTTGCACCATGCATGCTCCTGCAGCCCTGCAGCAGCTGGGGTCCTCTCCTCCCAGGTCCCAGCCCCCAATCCACTTCACAAAGAAAAGACTGCAAGAACAATAGCTCCTTTTTTTCCTTTTTTCTTTTGTACACAAATATATACAGGGTATTATACACATCTCTACACAGACAGTGCCACTCAGAACACACAGCTCTCTGTGGGCAGGGCCCCGACAGCCGCAGAGGCAGCCCCAGAGCATGGCCATACCTACAGAGACCATAGTATCCCATCCCACCTGCTGGACCAGGAGTAAGGGCAGTAGGCGGGTGTGAGAATAGGGAAGAAGGATCAACATTCCCCCTGCCCCAGCCTGAGAGTGGACTGGGAACTCTCAGCTCATGTACTCATTTCACTCCTGGCCGCTACCTGGAAGGGACGGGCAACTCTGACCACGCACCTTCACAGCCACGTGTACTCCAGCCCCAGCCAAGTCCTGGAAGCTGGGGTCGCCTGCCCTCCCCATACACTGAAGACCCTCATCTCTTCCACCCACCCTGTTCTCCAGGCCTGGGATTCCTATAGAGGAGGTGTACAGGAAAGTCAGCTGTGTCCTCCCTGGAGCAGCCCCCCACCTGCTCTCTGTGGGTCTGGCTCCCTTCCTCTAGCGGGAGGCACAGGGGAGAAAAGCCATAAGATGTGACCACCATTCCCAGCAGCTGAGGTGGGCAGGGCTGACACTTCACTTGTTCTGGTCTATTAAAGTGCTTGGAGCTCCAGGGCCAGCATGGGTGATGGAAAAGGTAAATGACCGTCCCCCTTCACCCAGCCCCTCAGGCCCCGGAGGGCACAGCCCCAGGGAGCTGGTGCAGCACCCACAGATGACAGGCAAAGGGAGGGTGATAGTGTCTGCAATGAGCACCAAACAGGATGGTGGCAGGGTTTGAGGGAAATAAATATAGCTAAATAGCAGAGGGATTTATTATTTTCCTTTACATTTTACACAAGGGGAGGGGGGAAGCAATTGAGGGCAACTGATACTGACCAGAAACCTTCTCACAAAGTGTCTTTAAATGGGGTCAGTCCTTCATCCATGTTGCAGGGGCTCCAGTCCACTTCTCCCACCCATCCTGTTCCCTGCCTGCCTCTGGGACACAGCTATCAACAGGGCAAGAGGTAGGAGAGGAATAACCCCCCTCTCAGGCTGGGTGATGGCAGGGGAGCCTACACCAGTCAGGGCAGGTGAAGAAAGTCAGCATAGCCCCATGAGGCTTTTGTGCTCCTGAAGATGGTGGTCTCGGTTGGAGAGGGCTCCTAGGGGCTGCTGTCCCAGGGCTCCCTCCCTCTCTGCCCACCTCAGCTGGGGGAAGACCCTGCAGCAGCTCAGGGAAGGAAGCCCATGGGGCCTCACTGCAACCAGGCAGTGCTGATCTTGCAGGGTGTTGAGGGCCTGTAGCCTGAGACCCTTTCTCCCCTCTCCCTAGCACCCAGAAGACCCCCACACAGCCCCCCCACCCCCAAGCCTGACCCTGCTGTGCAGACACAGGGCAGCAAAAGGGGGGCTGCAGTACCACATGGAGGTCAGGTTGATTTGTTTGAAAGGGGAGTAAAATGTGCAAAGAAAAATGCCACTTTAAATGATGCTGCAAACCCCTGCCTGTGCCCCTGGGGGAGGAGGGAACAGGACCTGGGGGAGAGGCTGCCTGCGCCTCCTCCTGCCCACGAGAAATGCCCTCAGCACCCCTCACTCTGCAAGGGCCTGTCTAGCTCAGTGCCCCTTCCCCGGCGTGATGGCACCCTTGACCACGAAGCCAGGCTGTCACCGTCACCACCACTGTGGTGAGGGGGAAGCCTGTCACCACCCCTGGGCCTGGACCAGCTCCTGGGATGCCGCACCAACTGGATGCTGCAAGCAGTTGACAAAGGGCACACGCAGGCACAGGGAGAAGGCGCAACAAAAGCCAACCTCACCCTGGGTGGGGTTTCCAATAGACTGACCGAAGTTTTTCATTTATCACCTTCCTGTAAATCTAATAAATTAGTGTTTCTCACCAGGAGGACAGGGGATAGAGTTGCCTGCTCAGAAGACCCCAAATGTTCCCCTTATGCCCCTTCCCACAAAGCACCCAGCTTTCTTCCTCCCTGCAGGTCCAGGGCAGCACCGCGGAGGTTATGGTCCCCCTCCTCCCCAGCCTCTGGGGTTCTGGGGTCCAGGGATGCGTTGAAGAAGGTAGCTAGTAAAGAGCATGCCTGCTGAGCAGCCAGGCTGGCGCAGGAGTGGAGGGGCAAGGAGATGGAGAGCTTGCAGCAGGGCCCCTGCCCTCACTGAAGGCAGTGGCCCTGGGGGCGGGAGGGCGAGGGCCGTAGCCAGCACCCTCAGGTGCCTCTTCCCAGGTCTCCGTGCGCACAGCCTGCCCTGCTCCTGGGCCTCCTTCCCCTCCCGCCCTTCGAGGTCCCTACTGGTGGATCTCATTCTCTATCAGGCTGTCCTCACACGACTGGAAATCTGTGTCATTCATGCCATCTGCGTTGATGAGCTCCTCATCCTGCGATCCCTGCTCCTCCGACTCCGTTGCTTCGCCCTCCGGCGAGGAGTCCTGCAGCACTTGGGCGATGTACTTCTGTCAGGGCCAGGCATAGGGCAGCCAGAGGGTGGGGAGAGAGCAGAAACACATGTGAGTCTAGGGAACTGCTCCAGGAAGCAGAGCACAACACACTAAGCACCATGCATGAGGCTGAGCGTGGAGATATGTTGGTAGGGCAAGGAAGGGTCCAGACACCATGGAATGTACCAGGAGAGGGGTAAGAGTGGGGCTTGGCCCTGAAACACTTGATGTGTTTCAAACTCCAGCATTCTGCTGACAGGGCGCCTGGGCTGGGAAAGAATATGGCTTCTCAGGCTCTTTGGAGCCCACATGAACTGGAGGACTGCACTCCCTTTTTTGCTAGTAGATGTGTCCTCTGAGGCTATGCCTGCCTCTCACAGGGATTCTCCTTTTGGCAAAATGTTGCTGCCCTTAGGTGTCTGGAGACTAGGAAGGAGCCTGGATTAGATGTGCACATCCCAGCCCTGCTCTCCTGAGGAAGCAGGAGGCTCTGCTTTACCCCACCTCTGCAGCCCTATGCAGACCCCCACTACAAAAACCTTGTGGAAGGAAGCAGTTGGAGTGAGCCAGTGAGCCAAGGTGAAGTTCACAAAACTGACTCTGGGGTCTCAGAACGTTGGACAAGGCAGAGAAGAGTCCCAAAAGCACTTCCATGGCCTTCAAGGCAATGTCCACGGAGACCCCTTTGTGTTGGTGCTAGGACAAGCCTGGTGGGTGACAGCCTCTGCTGGCGTGCAAGCGTGCAAAGATGCAGAATGAGAAGGGAGACTGACCCGGCTGGATTCACTGTCCCAGCCGAAAGAGAGGTGGAAAGTAAATGCACAGCATCTGAGGAGCAGTGGGAAAGAGGTGAGTGTGTGGGGAGGTTACACTTCATCACCCACAGCAGGTGAGTGGCACAGTGCCCAACAGTTGCCTCCCACCCTCACTGGGAGGATCCAGGTGCTGACTCAAAAATGAGGAGTGAGGTACTCAGACAGGGAGTTACCTCCCCCTTTCCAAACTCAGGTGAGGAGTGTGCCAGGGCACAGAGATGGGGACAGTGACTCACAGCTGATTTGGGAGCTGGCAGATTGGTGGCAGGTCTCCCATTCTGCCTGTTGTCCATGGCATCCACTTCTGTGTGGTCAATCTGGAGAGAAAAGGAGAAATTGAGACTGCCAAGGCAACACACTTGCTGTCCCACCTCAGGAGCAGCTCACAGGCAGCAGGGACAGCCTTGGGACTATCCCCTCTGTGAAGCCAGGGTTGACAAGCTCTGCTGAACAGCAGGCTGGGACCCCCCAGAGCCCCTGCTGCTTTGTGGTTGAGCTGTGCTACCAAGGAGAAGGGTCCCACACGCATCATTCCGCCTCACCTTGTAGTTGTGAGCGCTGAGGTATTTGAAGTGCCCAAAGCAGACGTGACACAGGCAGATCACAATGGTGATCACAAGGACCACAAAGGTGAACATGGAAATGGGGGCCAGGAATCCTGGGGCAAAGGAAAACCAAAGTGGTGGTGTCAAAAGGACTGTGACCGTGCTTCATGGCTAGAGGCTGCCAGGATCAGAGCCTGGCCAGCGAAGTAGCTCAGTAGGAGGCTAAGGGCTGGCATCCCAGCCCAGTGCTCACCTGTGCGCACGGTGGAGAAGAAGAGAAGCCAGAAGAGGCAGAGGATGGGGGCTGCCACTACCTGATTCACAGCCCCTGAATGGATCTTCTTGTCCAGCTTGGCAGGCAAGTAAGCATAATACAGGTTGTATCGGTCCACCAGGTGCTTAAGCAGCATGTACATGAGCCCTGGGAGAAGGGGAAGAAAGCCAGACGAGTGGGGCATCAGCCTCTTTGCAAGGCTGAGAGGGAATATCTCCCCCACATCAGCCTTCCTTCCTCTCCTCCATCTCTGACACAGGGAGGTGGAGGGGTATCGCTTACCAAAAGGGACGATGATGGGGCAGGTGATGCTGTATGTCATGACTACAGTGAAGACACACATCATCCAGGCGTAAGCAGCCCCAAACTGGAACTCGTAGGCCTGGTGCTGCAGGAGGGAATGGAGACCCATCAGCAGAAGGACCCAGAGAGCTGAGCGGGTATATGCAACACACCCAGCTCTACATACAGCACTGGACGAGCCCCATTGCAGCACTCCCCTCCCTGGGTGCAGGCCACAACCCATCCCCTCAGCCCCGCTACATACTCGTTTGACGTTCCTCCGCTCGGCCGCCGAGCGGGCCAGGCAGAGGCGTATCATGTACATGAGCAAACCAGGGATGCGCAGCAGGTCCATGGCATTCCCGATGAAGGCAGAGGCGATGACGTAGTTGACAAAGAAAGCCCCGTTGTCTGGCAGGAACACACACCTGGGGAGATGCAGCAAGAGCAGGCTGCAAGAGGTGCTCCCTCCTTGCAGGGCAGCAGCTGGAAGCCCCCAGTACCTTTTGATGCCAACAAGAACCACCTCCCATTGTAAACAAAGTCCTTCTGCTCAACTCCACTTACTCAAATCGCACGGCAGCTTCAGCAAGGAATTTTTTGTCAAACAACCAGCGGAAAAATACATCCAAGCTGTGGGGGAAGAAGGCAAGAAGAAAAGATGAACCATCAGAAGCAGCGACAGACAGAAATGCACATGCCAAATATGTAGAAGCTACTCTAGAAGGATCCAAAGCTCTGACCATAGATTGTTTTGTTCCCTCTTTGAGTGTCACCAGCAATTATGTAAACTGGACACTGGAAAAAAAATAAAACAGAACAAAACAGTGCAACACTCAAAAAGGGAGGTAAAGCTGCCCACTCATGTGTGTTCTTATCCCTTTACCCTGATCCCACCAATATTTTTCCTCTCTCCTGTTTGGGCACAACATCCACATAAGGAACAGGTGACTGACTCTACAGAAGAAACTGGTTAGGTACAAGGTACCTTCCAACAAGAGATTAAAAAATCCCTTAGGAGAAACAAATCCCACTTTCCTCAATTCTGATTTTTTGATATAAAACCATCCAGTCCTCTGGCACTGGTGGAGTACAGAGCTCCACAGGCAACAGCAGGGGGATTGACTCCTCAGAAGGAAGCGCGGTGTGCTTTATAGTCAAAATGCAAACCTTCTGAGAGCATTCACCTGCCCAAGACGCAAGTTTACGTGCAACAAGGCTTTTTTAATCTGTGCTGCAAACACATAGTCAGCCAGTGGGATGAGGGACTATTGTTCTGCCACTATCAGAGGATTAGTCTAGTCTCAGGAGCTGCCTGACATCACCACTGATGGGTTGTATCTCAAATATGGAATTTAGGTGGGGTGTAGACAATAATATCCTAGAATGGCTTGGGTTGGAAGGATCTTAAAGATGCCTGACCCCACAATGTGTAAAGAATGAACTAGCACAGTTAAGAGTTCCCTGTCCCACACTCACTCCCCAGTTTTTTCTTCCTCACACTATTCCTCTACTTGGCCCCTGTTCAGTGCTAGAGTCCACACCAGCGGCTGGCAGGTGATGCATCAGTGTTTCCCACAGGGCAATTCTATAAACACTGCGGGAAGATTTGAGGCATATACCCACACTCTCCCATCCAGCTGAGCAGTGCAACCTATTCAAGTACTGGCTTAAAGGGGGAATTCACTAGTTTTGTGCAAAATTCTGAGCACAGAAGTGGAGAATGCCTCCTTCACCAGCAGACCTCGAGCAGACTTTTCACACGTACTCATCTACCACGCCAACTTTTGCTGCATTATTTGTAACACCACAGCACATGTCAGTGTATCTGCAGATTGAGTCAGTAAAGTCCTAGAGACCCAGTCATGTATGATCTGGCCTGCTCTCCCTCAACCAAAATTAAAACACCAGTCTCCCAAGGGGATGGTGGCCAGGCCGCTAGTGCAGCGAGGAAGGATGTTGTATAAATAAGAGAACAACCAGGAGTGCACCTCAACCCTCCCTGTGGCTCCACATCTCTACTTGCCTTCCCTTGCCACAACCCCTACCTGCTCAGGCCCAGCGACGGCAGCAGCAAGACCATGAAGATGAGGAAGGTGTAACACTTGTGCATGGTTGTCCTATTCTCTCCAGACCTGAGGGCAGAGAGGCTGTTAACCTTTCACTGTCACCCCACCAGCTACACAAGCTGTGCTCCCATAGCTTTTTCATCAGTAAGCACTTCCCAACATCCAATCTAAATCCCACCCTGTCTGCTACTAGTACATGAATACGTCTCCTTTCCCTCCAGCATATGTGAAATCTGTTATCGAGTCTCCATTCCTTCCCCCTTGTCTCACAGGCTCTGCAATCACCTTCCTTGACCCGCAATCCCGAGAGCTGGTGACACCCTCCCCACCAGTCTCTGCAACATAGACCACAAAACAAAGTTTACATTGCATGTCCTGTGGAGAATGTGCCTCACAAGCAGCACACTTCTAGTGCTCTGCACTTCAAGTGCTTTCCCTGTGGCCAGAAGCCAGAGCAGCTAAAACAATTCTCCCTTGGAACAGCTACATCTTACACATGGTACAGGCACACCACTCCTGCCTGCTCACCTGAGCCAGGACTTCCCTCACTACTAGCATTTCTCATAGTGACCAGCCCCAACTCTTCCCAAGCTTTCTTCTTGTAGAGCTATGTCAAGCTCTGCTCAGACAACCATGCTGCACAACAGCAGCTAAAGACTGGCAGAACAGCCAACCACAGCAGTCCCCAGGTGCCCGAGAGGTGCAACGTAACACCATGCTCGGAGTGGAAGACAGAGGTTCAAGCAGAAGGATCCAGCCCATAGCTTTATGTCAGTAAGAAGTGTCTAGCAGCCAGTCAGCTCACTGAGAAGGTAAGAACAGGTGCTGGCTGTCCTTACCTGGTCCAGTGTGCTTCAAAGAAGGCAGAGTAGTACACAATGGTGGGCAGAAGAGCAGAGAAGCACCACAGCAGCAGGGTGGGGAAGAACTGGGTGATGATTGGGTTCTGCAATAAGGCAGAGAAGAAATCACATGTTACATGTTGCAGCAGCTTTTGTGTCAGCAACAGGTACAGCTGCCTTTGCTGATGCCAAGTCCCCAGCAGTGCGACTGCCACTGCACCCTGTCCAGGCTCAGCACCTCCCTCCTGGTCAGGCTGACCGGACCAAGGGATCAATGACAACCTCTCTCCCTACCCCCAGCCTTGCAGGGGATGTTGTGCCTTGGGGTGGTTCCTGTGTTACCCACCCTGCACCTGTCTCCAAAGTCCTTACATTGAGGTACTCCACGGGCTTGGTGACATTGAACTTGTCCATAGTGGTGATGATGATAGCAGGTGTGGTGAGAAAGAACAGAAGGATGAAGAGGACCACATTGATCACAAGGCAGCGGATCCACCATATAAAGCCCCGGATGGAGAGGTGTTCCCTGGGAAGGAGAAGGAGGGCGTCAGGATGGCTGCACAGCGCAGAATACCAGGTGTGGGGCTTCACATGCACACCACAGCCCAGCCTGGTGAACAGCACTTGGGGTGCCAGCCCAAGGCTTTCCCCTCCCAGTCAGATCAGACCTCTAGCTCAGCCAGGCTGGGCTTGAGCAAGAACAACTCAGTTACCAGAGGAGCAGATGGAGAGGGATAAAGGGAGGCTGCATCCCTTTCCCACTGGCAGGGCCACTGAGCCCTACAGAGCTGCTCACCAGTAGATGTTCTGTGGGTCAGGAGCATAACTGACAGTCCAGTTGGAGACATGGAGGGACTCGCTGCAGGAGGAAGCTCTGGGCTCCCCACGGCACGCACAGCCCTGGCACTTACAAGCATTGAAATCTTTGAGGATTCTGGACAAGAGAAAGAGGGACATACTGACACAAAAGGCTGGCAGGCACAAGCCAAGGGGATGCCTTAGTGCTGCCGTTCTTCTGATTTAAGGCAAGGGCTGGGACAAATCACCTTCTTGGAGAGGACAGGACCATTTGCACTCACATGGCTGTGATGGTCTCATTGTGGAAGGTGACAAAGGCCATCCCTAGAGGCTTTTCATTAACCTTCTCCTTCTCCCGCTTGTAGTCATCTTTGAGTTTCTCCTCCAGCTTGGTATAATACTCGATGGCTTCCACCTGAGCAGGACAGAGGTCAGAGGAGAGGTGATCTGGGACCCAAGCCACAGGACACTCAACTGCTGCCCGGCACCTCCAGCTCTCCCCTACCTCCTCACAGCCCCTGATGACACAGCAGCACAGGTGGCCACAGGGCTTGGGGTTGATCATGGATCGGGTGTTGTCCTTGCTCTGCAGGTTGGTGAAGTAGATTCGCCCACGCTCAGCTTTCTTCCTGAAACACGAGAGCGGAAGAGAAGGAAGAAAGGAAAGAAAGAGGGTGACTCATAAAAACTCTGCGGCACCAGACTTGAGGGGGTATTGGCAACTTCAGCCCACTCTGCCTTTTCTCCCAAAACAGAGGTTACCTCTCTGCATCAAGGAACATCAGCCGGGCAACATCATAGCAGGGACGGGCCTCCAGGACAGTGCAGTTGGCATAGGCCTCCCTGTGGATGAGATGCATCAGTTCATCGCAATTGGCACCAAAGGCCGTACCCCTCAAGCAAACTCCAAGTGTTCAGGACTTCTCTCTGGCCCTGAGAAGAGTGTCCTGGGCTGAGTACAGAGATGCATACCGAGAGTTTGCAGGGGAGTCTGCAGGCTCTGTCCCTTGTAGAGGACGCAAAATACAGGGCAAATGCTACATCCTTTAGGCTTTGGCACAAGAAGCCTTTCTGGACTTTTGCCCTCTAGCAGCAAGGAGCCTCTCTGACCCCACACTCCCCTCTCTGCCTTCACAGACTTGTGGTCAGAAGGAGGCAGAAGAGTTCCCAAAGGGTACAAAGCATTTCTTTTCTACCCATGGTGCTTCTAAACATGGTCCTGACAGTGAGATTCTGACAGAAGAGAAACTTAATTTTCTTGTTAAAGAGATATACTTTCTACAGGGACTGTTATCAGGGCAGCAGCACAACATCCCACAGTCACTGCTTGAGCACCTCCTGCCTGTATCTCATCTGTGAACTTAACTACATCTCAAGACATGCCCTGTCCATTGCTTACCACACTGACCCCCTATGGCTCTGCAAGAAATAGCTGGGCATATCCCAAAGCACAAAACAAAGGATACTTCAAATTCAGATAAAAAGCAGAAAAATAACAGTGAGAGGCCCAAAATAAAGGTATTCACTGATTTTGTCTAGCTCTCTGCTCTCCATGTATTATTGCCATTCCAGGTAACACCAGTACTACCCTAATAAAAAGTCCCTGTTACAGAGCAGTCTTTAGGGACACAGTGAGACTTACTCAAAATGCTTCTTGATCTTCTCTGGCTCAGCATATTTTGAGATCCCATTGATGAATAGAGTTCGCTTAACCTGGAAGGAAGAGAGAAAGGAGAGGACAGGTAGGTGTGGATGGTGCAAAAGACCAGAAGAGAGGTTGCAGCTTGCAGCAAGCCCCCCTCCCAAGACCTGCATCAGTGATGAAGAACGGTGGCCCCATCACTCCTAGCTACCAGCGTTCCCCCTCTCCTGTGCTTGTGCTAGCTGTTGTCATCCTGCACCCGGGTGTGCTGCAGATTAACAGGCTAGGGACTTACACTGCAGGTGCCTGAACAGAAACAGGGCTACCCTTGAGAAATGAAGATGGCAAAAGCAGCTGGAACAACCCCTAAGAAAGAACGGGGTCCTTCCACATGTTTACCCGGTGCAGTCCTCTCCTGTTTCCCCACAAGCAGTCAAAACTGCTGCTCTGGAGATGATCTGCCTTTGGCCAGGCAGAATAAAAACAGCCAAAACACAACAGCCCTAAATTGCTGTGAAAATTGAGGTGCTCAGCATTCTCTCCAAGGCTACCTGGCTTGACCACAGGGCATGGGAAAATGTGCCTGGGAGAGTGGCCAGATCCTGCTCACCAAGTCATCCTCTTTGTAGCGCATCTTGGAAGTGTGCCGGCGCATGCTGTACACTGTCAGCAGCAGATACAGGAAAGCAAAGGTGGTATGCAGCCACAGCAGGTTGTTCCTGTCACAAGGGAGACCACAAAGGTCAATGCAAGGTTGCCACTACAAGTCTGTGTAAGGCTGGTCAGGCCCTGAAGGCACTGGGGCCATGAGTGTAATCAGCATAGCACACAGATGCCCAAATTCCAGGACCTCAGCCTGGAAACTGGAGCAGGGACAGTAGCCTCACAGCAAGGGCAGAAATACAACCTTCAAGGAGATGAGGCTCTGCAGCAAGTGAACATTTAGAAAACACCCCTTGAGGGCCTCAATTATCCATCCCACCCCTGTCCACACATACCCAGACTTCAGGTTAGCGATAGTTGTCCTCCCAAAGCTGTAGGCATTGTTTTCTAGGGAGAAAGAGGTAGACACAGGCATGTTCAGTAATACTGAGTGGGACAGAGCACCACTAGAGTGAGTTACAGCAAGAGTATCACCTGCAGAATACCTAAAAACCCAAGCTAAACAGGATGTGTAGCTGTGGATGCACTACTCTCAAAGTGAGACAACAGTTAGGGTTTCTCTGTGTTAGTCCTGTCCTGCCCTCTACTGCTACCCAGTGGTCTGGTACATGGTGTTGAAAGCAGATGCCCCAGCCCAGCCAAAGGCTCCTTGTTCTCACCTAGCAGGTCCCCTGAGAAGTTGACAGGTAACACGATGCCCACGGAAAGCACACCCACGACCACCAGCAGCCCAATGATGTGCCTCTGGAAGGACAGGTAGTGCACTGCATCACCCCCGCATTTGTCCCGGATCTCATCATCCCTGCCAGGGAGAGAAAGGCTGTCAGGCAATTTTCTACATTTCCTCAAGTGCTGGGAAAAAGTACAGGGTCACAGCTGCCCTCCTGATCTGAGCACACACAGCACCCCTGGTTCTGCCCTACAGAGCTGTAGCCAGACTCTGGGTTTGGGAGCCTAGCACTCAGCCTTGAAGCAGCCTGGGCAGAAACCTGCCTGTGCAATGGTCACCCAGCCCTGCTCCTCATGGCCCTGCCCTCTGTCACCCAGGAGAGGCAACCGAACACACCTTATACCCATCAGGTGGGCCTTGCCTTCTCTGCTAAGATACAGGTGCTGATGCTATCCCACAGCATTCTGAATAGAAGTGCTTGGGAGACTATTTCTGTGCATCATCAAGCTGAGGGCGTCTCCTTGCATTCTCCTTCTCATAGCCATTCCTCAGACAGCAATGCCCCTAGCAAGAGTGCCAGGGAGATGAGTATCTTTGCAGAGCAGTGGACAGTGTTTCTGAAATGGGACTGAGGTAGGGCAGCCATGGGCCTGCGTTCTCTCCTCTGTGACAGACTCACTGTGTGACCTTATTTTGACTTTAGGACTCCTCACGTAGTCCCGTCTTTGCTTGCCCTCTCCAGAGGACACGCTTCACTTGTGCTCTTCAGAGAGGAGGCTGCAGCAAGGGCAGAGACCTCATGCAGCTGTACTGCACTGGGCGTCCCAACAACCCTGCATTGCCTGTTCCCCATGTGGGTCCCCTATGCAGGTCCTGGGGCACTTACTTTATCCTGAAGATGGCTGTCAGCCAGGAGCAGAAACCCTGTGCAAAAAGAAAACAGGACAGTTTCACATCACTCCGTGTTCCTTTATTCCAGCTCCCTCCTTCAAAGGTTCCAGGGACCAGGCTGGTGTCTTTGCACCTCCACATACTTGGCTCGGTGGGGGGGGCAGACCACAAGCACCCAGATCTGCAGAGCCACAGACGGGCCAAGGTGAAGGAGGTGACAGTGCCACTCCATGGAGCACAACACAGGTTGGACTCTGCCATGTGGCTGTCCCCTACCAACTGGCAGCTCAAGCTTCCAGGCAACCCATGGGCTTCTGGCTAATACGGAAGCTTTCCAAAGCCTAGGCAGACCAAGAAAATTCAGCATGCAGGTACTTTAGCCATCATGCTGGACAAGAGAAGCTCTGTAGGGACTGGGAAGGTAGGCTGAGCCAAGGCAGTGCTCCTCAAAGGACACCTGGGGGAGCTTCACCCTCCAATCCATCACACCCATTATCCTCCCCACCAGCAAGGAAAAAAACCATTAGAGGTAGACCACAGTGTGAGGAAGAGCTGGCAAATAAGTATTGCTTGTAATGCTGAGATTATAGGCTGGACATATGTCTGTTAAGCCACAGTGATGTAGAGCCTATTTATTTAAGCACATGTCTAAGAGCTGCTTAGCCCCTTGAGCTCTATACCGCACTCGCACACTACAAGATGTGGGACTTAAGGCCCAGGAACAGGCAAAAGTATTCCTTGTGAAGAGCCCTTGGTTCAGCCAAGCTGTGGGTTCCTGGCCCCTCAAAGGCAAAGCATTTGACTCTTGGGCTACTCACGTTGTCCCTCTGGTCGAAGTCCACAGAGCTGGAGACGGAGGTGAGGCGCTCATAGCGGTCATGGTTGTCAGAATGCAGGGCGGAGGCTACGCTAAAATGACAAGTGGGAGGTGAGGGAGAAAGTTAGAAGATGCGAAGAGGCAGCCTGGCCACGAACCAAGAGCACCCAGGAGATGAGAGGTTAATTCAGGTCAGTTTGCACCAGGTGAGATGGAGAGAGGTAAGATCAGAGGTAGCAGTAAAGAGAGAACCCTCCTCAGATGGCATGCTGAGCCTGGCAAAGCCCATGGGCTTAGCCCATGGATGCTACTTGCTTGGCACCTTCTGAAAGGCACCCACACTATGTGGCAGTCCCTGCAAGGAGAGGCTGGCAGAGGCTGCCACAGAGGAGAGGTGAGGTCTGTTTAGCACAGGATTTAGACAGCAGAAAGGAAGCGAGAACTGGAGGCTGCCACAGTCCCTCTGGCTCTGGCATGCCTGGAGAGGCACTGGGAGTGGCTCCTGTCCTGGAGGACCTCACTCATCTTCAGGAAGAGGAAGGAAGGAGTGTGGTGGGCTGCATCCTGCTACACCAGTCCTTCCCACCCTTAGTGCTTCAGTGCAAGAAGAAGAATGCAGCTGCCTGGAGCCAGGCTCAGTGCAACCTGCTTCCCAGCCTCAGCTGAGCCTCCAGCCTGGAAATCCCTTGAGCAGGAGCAGGGCAGACAGCTAGAAGAGAATGTCTCCATGCTAAAGGACAGGGAAGCAAAAGGGTGAATATCACAGACCGCTTTACTCCAGCCAGAGGCAGGGACCTAGATGAAGAACTTGCAGCAGAAACATCCAAGGCTGACAGAAGTCCCCACTACAAATAGAGGCAGAGGGCAACTGGAAAAGGAGGCAAGAAAATGGTCCAGAGACCTAAATTAAATAGCACTTGCAAGATGACAACAGCAGGCTGGGATCTCAGAGGTGCAAGAAGAGATAGGACTGATCTGAAGGCTAGAAACAAAGGGAAAAAACCAAACGAAAATATGGTCTCTCTGCAGTCAGCACAGGCTCAAGGAGGGTAAGACGGGCAAGAACACAGAGAAACAGCTGCTGAGAGACAAGTGCTAGAGATGAGGTAGATGGCACTATGGGAAGGAGAGCAAGCAGAGACCCTCATGAACATTCTGAAAGGAAGTGGATGAGACACATGGCCTCTCTCAGAGCAGAGTAGTACCTGCTGAGTCCTCAGTTCCTAGCAGGAAGTAACAGAGACAGGGGAAAGGAGATTAGCTGAAGGTCAGGGGACTACAGCAGCGCAGATTAGGCAGTAGTGTGCAGCCTTGCCACTGCGCAGCCCAACACTCGGCTCTGCTGAAGGGACAGAGATAGCTTCGAGCCAGCTCTGAGACCTTCAACTCTTTATAACCACAGAGGCCTTCCAGCTGGGCACAGGGAGTGAGGGTGAATTTCTGCTGAGGAGAAATTTCTGCCCTGAGGAGAGCCCAGCATGATGACACCATGAGATTTTGGCTTCTTGGTACTGAAAAAGTAGAGGGCAGAGCAGAAGCAGCATTGGAGGGCATAACTGAGAGGAGTGTCATGCTATGAGATGACCAGGATAACAGGGGATGCAATGACAATAATCAGGATAACCTGAAGTGTTGAGAAGACAGAGGATGCAAAACCTTGCCAAAGATGGAAAGCTGAAGAGGGAGCTCCAACAGCACCTTCAACTGGATGGAGACTTTTTAAAGCAAAGCACTGACAGTACAAGTAGGTGAAAGCAAGTTTGCCCCAAATCGCAAGATTAAGGTGGGACCCTGCATGATGCAGGTTTGGTGGAGGCCCTGCCAGGGAAGGAGAAGGATGAGGTCTGAGGCACAGCTAGCCTCAGACCAAGGGAATCACAGGCTCCAAGAGGGCAGGTCAGGCATGCCGTGGAAACGGCTTGCTGTGGTGTGAAGCTGGAGGTGGCTGCATGGGTGGCAAGGCCCACAGGGCTCTGTGATCACTTCCCTCATACAGGTGCAAGTGGGTTGCTATGACCTCCTAGTGCAGACTGAGTTGCTAATTGAGACTTGATGGCTACTGCAAGATCTGACAAGTAGAAGGACGAGGGCACTTGCTGGTTCTCACAGAAAAGGAACACATCAGAGGAGGATGCCCTCTCCCACAGAGAACAATGTTGTACATTCAGGGACTGGGAGCACCAGGTTTCATATACGTGTTCCTAACCCACCACCTGTCACTGCACCTCCCAGCAAAGAATAGCTGGGATGGGAATGTGCCATTAGCCTTGAAGGAACACAGACAGAATGAGACTTCCTCACTAGGTTCCACAGGTTTTTGGAGGCTTCTGGCTGCTAACACTGTCCCAGGACACACGGTAGCTTTGGGGGTGGCATGTGTGGTGTGTGTGGAGCAGATTGCTCCAGCAAGCTCAAATGAAAAACAGGAGCAGGAAGAAGTGGCCCCCTGGAGAGAGACAAGCACTTGTGAGGATAAATGAAGCGGCCCCGCTAAAAGAACCTGAGCATAATGGCCCTAATACCTCTGCCTTACTCCCCACCACAGGATGTTAGCAGTGAAAAGTTGCCAGACACACCTGAAGCAGGGCCAACCACTAGTGAAGCACTCAAGCATGAGCAAGAGGTCCCCTCTGTGCCATGTACCACAGCTACCATCGGTTCTGTTTTCACAACTTAACTGCTCTCCTCCCGAGGGCAAGGATCAGCGGCAAAACCAGGCACATTCTTGTACGCCCGCAAGGCAGTAGCACACCCCTGCTTTAAAAGTGGTGAGGCTTCGCAAGTGGGCAAAGGAGGCTGCAGCTTGCTGCCCTGGCCTCAGACACAAATCAGCGTGGCTGGAACAACCATGGCAGGCTGTGCACTGCCAGCTGATCGACCCCCCTGCAGCATATACCACCCAACCAGTCGGCAAGGCATGGGCGATGGTCTTTTCTCAGGCATAAAAGCAGCAAGAAAGAGGCAAGAACAGGGAGGACAGTCCACAGCAGGGCTTAACGGGCAACAACAGGCCAAGGTGACGAAGGATGCTTTCAGCAGCACTGAGGCAAAAGGTTTCTTCCACAGGGGAAGAGAGAAAATCAAAGGTGCTGCCTTGCTGGGTGTGGGTTTAGCTGGCAAGGGACAAAGGCCAACAGTTGCCCTGGTCCCAGCAGCCTTATGGGGTAAAAGGAAAGACAGAGTAGTCTTGCCAGATCTTCTTTGTGCACCTGCCTACCCTTGCAGCTGGCAAGGGAACAGCTCTTGTGGCAACCTGGCACAAGAAGGACCAGGGAAAGTAGCCTCCCCTGCACCTGGGTGACCTGAGTGTACTGTGGGCTCAGGCAAGCAGGATTGTTTACTTCCATCATAAGGCAGGATAGCTGGACACAAGCAGATAGAGCAGGGTATGTGGTATAGCACCCTCTGCCCTGGTCAGGACTGAGAGCTCCCTGGCACTGCTGCTCTCAAGGAGAATTTAAGGGCTACTAGGGGAAGACCAGGGTGCATTCAGCTGTGGTAGTGGATGACACAAAGGGGAGGGAAAGAAGAACACAAATCCACCGAGAGACACAAATTCATGCCCAAACTCCCCGCCATTTAGATTAGTTCAGAAGCAAGACAGCTGCAAGAGAAAAGGAGAGAGGTTGTGAGCAAGAGAGAAGAAATGAGACCCTGAAAAAACAACATACTATTCCCGCTCCTCTCTTTCCGTCTCCCAGCGTCGGCGCCTGGGGGCACAGAAACAGAAAGGGACAGGTTACAACCATGGGAGTAGGTGCTGAGTTCTCCTCTTTGCAGGGAACTATGCATCCAACATGGCTCCCCATCATCCTGAAGAAGAGAAACCTGCCAATGGTCAGGCTGGAGAAGACCTTTCTTCCAGAGCCCAGAAATGCCTCAAGTCACAGCAATCTGGAATACCCACTGGTCCAGGGGCAGAGTGCTTTGCTGCCAGCTGAAGGGAAGCTGGCTTCACTGGGAATGTGACCTGGCTCCATATCATAGACATTGCAGGGAGCTCCTGAGTGACAGGGTCAGGTAGGAGAGACTATTGGGACTGTCTGGCCGCCATCTGAGCTCCCCTTCTAAGTATCTCCTCCCCACCCAGACAACAAACACACACGCATCCCCCCCTCTCGAAATTCTCATCCTAGCCCATGGATGAGCCAAGCAGCATGGGCTCCTCCCTGCAACCGCAGTCCCGTTGATCCACAGCTCAATCCAAAGCCACGCTGTCTCTCTCCCTGTGCTTAGCAGCTCTCCCTCTCCAAACAGCTGGCACCCCTCTGCCTTTCTGCCTACAGCTACTGCTTGCACTCCCTTGCACCCAAGGTGCTCAAGCATTGCCTCCAAGAAAGTCCAGCCCTCTCTCCCCACTGGAGGCCAGAGCTGTACAGACCCTGTGGCTTCCTGCCAGCATCTGGATCCAGACTGCTTAACCCTGCTGCTCTCTCTCCATTGGGGTCTCCTATGATTATTCCTTTCTCCTTTTTTCCCTTCTACTATCTCTGTACAGTTGATTTCCCCAGCCAGACCAGGAAAATACTGGCAGAGGAGCCAGAGGGACACAGCTGCTTATCTAACCCTATCCAGGACCACTTATTTAAACCAGAATTCCTGGTTTGGTGCTGGAAGAAAACTACTCTTTCCACTGTTGTGCAGGGAGTGCTCCCTCTGCTGTGGAGCAGCCCCCCCCCAACAGGCCCCAGCTTTTGCTGACAGACACTGTAGCTCACAAGCGCATTGGGCAGGAAGGATCTACACCCAGACCAATTCATCAGTACTTGGGATGTGAGCTAAGCTCACGTCAGCACAGCAGTACTACACCTGGAAAAGCAGCATACTACTGTCAAGTGCTCTAACAAGAACTGCATCCAGCAGAGTCACAAAGACACTTTCAGAGGCTTAACAAAGCCTTTACTGTGGCAGCCCTCACCCTTCCTGTGACCTCTTGTTCCTCTCCTCCCTCCATCTGCTGTTCCTCTGTAAGGGCCCCTGCACATCTCTGTCACTGAAGGGACCATAAGCGGTATGGAGCCAGCAGGGACCACTCCGTGTGTTGGAAGAAGGATGCTGTAACAAAAAAGCCAGTAAGTGGGGATTTTTTCCTATTCCTGGAGCTCAGGGGATGCAACTGGCGCATCTGCCTCTCCTCTCCAGCTGCTCAGGCACACGAAATAGGATTTATCCCTTCTGCTTCACAGCAAAGAAGGGCACTACTCATATCTTATTCCCCTGCCACTCTCCCATTCTTACCTGTCAGCATCAGTCACCAGGGCCAGGCGTCCATAGTCCCACGCAACTTTACGCAAAATTGAAAAGACAAACAACAGTGCCTGAAAGACACCAAAAGAGAAGCTGTGAGAAAAAGCATTGTCCGACTCTGTCCTTGTCCTCTGCATGCAGAGCTACAGAAACAAGAAGGGTAGGAGGGGACAGAGTCCTCAGTTAACAGCACACTGAGACCACAGGAAAGCACAAGTTCCTCAGGACTGTTAAACCAGACTATCTGGAGAGCTGTGGGAGGCAGAGGTCCAGGATGCAACACACAACAGCTAAGGTAGACCCAGAGGATCAAAAGGCCCTGAGGTTCCTAGAAGTCAAAATTACGGCTATATAATTTGTGGTTCCACAGCTTCTAAGGAGGAACATGCAAAGCCATTGGGTGGATAAAGCTGCAGGGACTTGGCAACATAAGTGGGAGTTTTGGGATGCAGGACTGACCCAACATCAACCCCATCCTTATGGCTGCAACACCCTTCCATGGGGCTCAGTGTGGTGGTATTGGAGCTAAGTCAAGAGTGGCTAAGCCCACAGTGTCTAGGACACATGATCAGGGCGAGAAAGTCAGCCAGCAGCAAAGTCAGGGATTGTATTTGGGGCCTCAACCCTAATCATCCAACCACTGTCCTAGTTTCATGGTTAATTAGGGGAGAAGGTGCCAAAGCAACAGTAGGTAGACTTACGAGAAAGCACATAAAGTCAAGGGCTAGGACGGTGGGCACCCCACCGAAGGGCAGCCCCTGCAGCACAGTGCTGCGGATGCGTGCACTGTAGCAGTAGTCCTTGGTAGTGCTGTTGTTGTTGTTGCATGTGGGAGTTTTGCAGGGGGCCCCTACTGAGCCCAGGGTGGCGATGACGTAGGGAAGCATCTCTACAGCTTCATCGTCTTCCCTGGGGAAAGGAGAGAAAGAGCTGGTTAGATGTTCAATGACAGTGTAGCCAGTTCAATGACAATGTAGCCCTGCTGGAGTTAGGGGCCAACCCTGCCTGCCTCAGGCTTCTCTGTGCTACAGGATTTTCCTGGAATCAGTGTCCAGGGACAAGGTCATCTGAGAAGCCTGCCGAGTTCGGTGGTGCTAGGAGAACCCACATGCTTCAGCAGCTGTAGTTCCACCATGCAGCCCCAGAACTCCCCTCCTTGTTTGTCCACTCTCACACCATTTAGGTGCAGCTGTCTCACAGACGACTTTTCTTCCTGAGAACATGGTGTCACAGCTCCCCCTCCTCAGCAGGGAGAGCATTTAGGTACAGGAAAAAGTGAAAGGGTGGGGTGGTGGGGGCATGAAGTCACGTCTGGATGATAGAAACAAACTGCTATAGGACAGTTGCTGCATCATGATCCCACAATTTCCTTCGCCTGGCTGCATAAAGCCATTAGCTTTATTAGGCTGAATCATCACCCTCTCTTCACTGCGGGCCTCAGCCTCCAGCTCCCAGGGCACCCATCAGGGGCTGGTCACACCCCCTGCTTGTTTTCTCTCCTTCCTCTGACTTGGATGCCATTTAGATGCAACCACACAGGGTAGAAATGAGGCTTAGGCTCTACTATGTAGCTGGTCAAATATTTTATTTGTTTCGGTGCCTTCCCCAAACTATTACAAGACCCATAGTGGCATGCAGGTCAGCATCACTGCTTGGACATGGGGAGGTCATCCTCCTCCTGTGCAGAGCAGCTCCATAAGAAACACAGAGGTGATTATGGTAGCAATGGATAAATGCAAACTGAATAACTCTGAGAAGGACACGCTGACAGCAGAAACACAACCACTTTTCTGAACAGGGGTGAGAAAATCCCATCAGTTGCAGAAGGAACAGTGATAACAGGAAGATCTATCCCGGCTTTTGATTCCTCTTATCCAGCATCCACAAACCACCCCAAATCCTTCACTACTACCATGAACCACGCAGAAAGGCTGGATAGCATAGTATCACCTCTGGGCAATGCCTGTTCTTTTTTTTTTCCCCCAGAAATGCCATCCCTCTGGGCTGGGCAAAAGAGCCATCGCTTGCTGAAAGGATGAGAAAGCTGCCAGCACCACTGCCCTTCAAGCTCTGGATTATTTGGTGACATTAGCAGAGGGGGTGCAGGGCTCTTACCTCCAGCTCACGGCTATAATCCTGGCCATCTCCTGCCTGGCTGCAGAGATTTATCAGCATCGCAGCACAATGCTAGCTGGATAATGACCACAAAACGATTCACTGAGGTGACCTAGAGAGCTCCGCTTCAAAGTGATCCCTCCCAGCTCAGCTCAAACGGGTGCACAGCTGCAAAACAGCTGAAGCATCGATGACAAAGGGCAGCCCGAGAAGCAAAAGCCCAGCTGGGTACAGGCACTGAGAGGGGGTCAGCCAAATTGGAAAAGCCACAAAGCAGAGTGTTAAGACATAATTCACAGGTACAGAGGCGGAGCAGGGCTGCCTAGAGCAGAACAAGGGAGCAGAAAAGCAGGAGAAAAACAAGCCAAGACATGAGATCACAGTTGGGAATAAATCGGGAAGACAGGATAGTTCACCCTGGCTGAATTAACTAGAGACTCAGAAGCTCTAGGGGAGTGATGGGAAAAAATGATGGGATGAGACTCAAAGGAACATCACACACTTTGGACCATGAATGGTTACACCTCTCTCTTTTTGGGAACCTTGTAAGCTTTTAGGTTGGAAATAGTCTCTTGCAGCAACGAGTTCCAGATTTTGAGTAGAGTACGATCCTACTGTAACACCACAGCCTTGAGTTCTCCTTGTATAGTGAAAAAATGCAAAGAAGAAAAGCATTTGCTTTTTCTAGACCTACTAAGCTCACTAAGTGCTCTCTCCTTCCCAGGACACAAGATGTCTTCCAGCTCTAACCACTCTCCCTCACATCCCTAACATATCCTCTCTTCTGATCCTATGGAAAAGGTGACCAGAACCACATACAACATCCTGGGTAGGGGAATGACCTTGACTGCCAGAACAGCACCCTGATGCTGTCAGCATCTCTCCTTATACTACTCCTCACGTGGCCGAGCATGATTTACTTCTCCGATGGCATCTTTGTGTATTGAGGAAAGGCATCTCTGTCATCAGTCTGCAATCCCACTGCCCTGAGTAGCCAAGGTAAATTAGAAGCCAGCCATGTCCCAGAGCAAATCATTCCTTCCAATACACCTGGCTGCACGCTTCTCATCTTCTCACACCACTTCACTACACATGGTGTCACTTCCACTTGACAAATCTGAATGACTCCAGAGACTGGCAGATTTTAGGGACCTTGCTGCACATTACCTTTTCTGGGTCATTAGTAGCAAAGGACCTCGTCCCTCTGCTCTTGTCACGTTAAAATTGCTCGTTCACTCCTTGGCTTTGTTTGCGGAACCTCAGCCCATTTCTGATCCAGAACTCTACATCTTCTCCAGGACAGTCTTCTGTGAGAAATTGCAGTGGTTTTCTGAACATCCAAGCAAGTTATACAAGTTTGTCAAATGCTACCTATTATTTTACCACAGTATTGAAAGACTTGCAACAGATCAGGGAACTATGATACTCCTCTGCAGACATCAAACTATTTCCCTCATTCCTGTATGTTTTATAGCCCCATTTTTCCAGTCATCTCTTTTAAAAGAAATGAGGCTCATATGCTCACATTGCCCACAACCCTATCTAAACATTATTTATACAAACCATTACATGTTGAAGACAAATTTTGCAAGCCTACGGGTAATTTAAGACACATTTCAGAGAGACAGGTCCCAGAGATATATTTTTCCCTGAAGCCTAGAGGATGGACTGGATATAAACCTTCATGGACTGGATATAAACCTTCCTAGCCTCTTCAGTAACCCAGCCAGAACACCCAGCAATGGAGAAGATGTGGCATATGCCCAAGGCTTACACTGCCTTTTCATGAGCTGAGTCAGGATGCACAGAAGCAGTCCATACCATCCTTAGGTATGCAACCTCCCACCCAGCTGATAGGAGGCTCCCCATGGAGACAGAAGCGCTTCAGGTGTGTGGGAAGCTGGGAAAAGCTCACAGGAATGTTCAGAGCACTTGTGCCCTTCTAGTTCTCCCAGCTGCAAGAACATCTGGCAGCAGGCTAGAGGTGACCTGCCATTGTATCACTTTAGGTCAGACTCACCAGGGTTCTTCTGGAGTTACAACACCAACTAGGCAACTAAGAAAAATGCTCTGGTAACTAACTCTGCAGTCTTCATCAATAGTGCCTACCCAAAGGCCTTTCCCAGGAGTCTTTCAGCTGAGCAGGAGACTGGCTGGTTTTCCCAGGCACAGTGCAACCCATGGCCCTGGCAATATCTCCTTCCTTGCATTTGGTTTGCACCTTGGTCTCAGATGCTGACTCCAGGGGACTCTCTGCCCCCACCCTCAGCCAGGCAGGGCATGCTCCAATGTGTCCTGTGCTGCAAGGCACAGGGCTGGCCCTGGAGGCAGCTGATGTTGGGTACAGTGTTTTAGGCAAAGCACATGCAGGAAGGAAAGGTGGTGCTTGCAGCATGCACAGTCTTATGGTACAGCAGCACAGTTCCCAAGTATGAATGGAAATCCCTTCCAGCAGTGTGAGATGGAGAAGGGGATTTTCATAGCAACAGCTGCTCGCCCCAACTCAAATACACACTGAAGGCAGAGATGGTTTTGCAAAGCTTTCTGTTCTGATCCCAGTGTCTCCCTCTAGGGAAGGACCCTGCATGTTTCCTTACACCTTATGCTGCCACCACAGGTAAAGGAGCATCTTTGGCCACACAAACTGTGCTGCACCGGAACATGGTTAAAGGTGCCTTTCCTGGTACCTCCTTCCCCTTGAAGGCTGTAGGTCAGAGCAAGCTTGGCTCAGCCTGGGCTGAGATGCTAACATCAGCATGAGCTCCTGAGCATCAAGAGGCAAGATGCAGGGAGCTGGTGGGAAGCTGCTGTGAGGGTGGAGTGGTGGGAACCAGCTCAAGGTATCCAAGCCCTTTCTTGACCATAAGCATGGCTTGTCACCACAGAATATAGTGGGGCCAAAGATACAGTAAGAGCAGGACATCAAACCAGGTTCCATGCAAGCCCCAGAGGCTTCCCCTTCTGCACTCTACATAATTAATGCCGACTTCCTCAAAACAGCAAAGACAGACTTGCCAAAAGGCATTTTCAGCTCTTATTCTGCAATAGTGGACTCCGTCCCCTTCTCTATTAACAGTAGGAAGAAGGGAGAGAAGAAGCTTCTCCCATCTACAGAGAAGCTTGTTCCCTGCCCCACAGCATAGCCCCTACATCCCCAGCAGGACCAGCATGTCCACATTGTCCTATGTTTCCACCAACACGTGTCAGGAGCAGAGGCATACAGCTTCCTACCTGAAGTCCCTAAAGAACATCCCACCTGGTGCTACAGCCCCAGCTTCTGCCTGTTAAGCCCTGTGCAAACACAGCCCTGGGACCTGCTGCTCTTGAGAGCTTGGCGGCCTCAGCAGGGCAGGGCTTCTCCTCCTCCATGTCTTTGTCCCTGGCCTGCAGGTCAGCACCCAAATAAGCACCCAAATAGCAGCCAGGCAAGCCTCCATGCTCCCATCCATCCATTGCAAAGAAAAAGAAGGAAGAAGGCAGAATGGGGCTGGGAAGGCCAATATTACATGCCTTGGTCCTTCACTGCTATGACTCTGGCTGCAAAGTGTGCATCAGGATGCTTATGGAGTCATCCCACAGTTTGGGCAGGAGGTGACACGCAGCAGAGGTCTGAGGGGCTCTTGCAGGCGGGAGATCGGGAGGTGCCTGCTGAGGAAGCTGCCTGTCCCACACTGAATTCTGCTGCAGCACTGTAAGGCCAGGGCAGACAACAGAAACAGCACTGCAGGTCTTCCCAAAGAGAGCACTTCCCATTCTCGCCAGCTCAGCCTGAAGTCTCTGCCCCTCACACTCAGCACTCATGTCCTCTGCCAAACCCCTGGCACCAGGGGGAAAGAAGAAAGAGGAAGCACGGTGCTGGGACTCAGGCAGGAGTGACGCAGGAGCTGGACAGCCGGCTAACCAGCAGTCAGATGCACTGACACAGGCAAGTGTCTGTGTTCTTCCAGCCACACCACTGATGTCAGCCAGACACGAGGAGGTGACCTGAGAAACGCCTGCAGAAAAATATAAATCAATAAAGCAGATGCTTGAGCTCACAGACGGAACAACGTAAGCACACAAGCTATGTTCATTTGTTTTCTCACCAGTAAATGATAATAACTCCATCTGTAATTAGAACAGCAAGACTGTGCTCTGGTAGAGACACATTTGTTTATGGAAATGTGACAGTCTCACAGCAGGCTGGAGGTGCAGAGACAGGCAACCGGAAACCAGCAGGTCTGGGGCTAGAATACCAGATTTCCAGATTAAAAATAAAGCAACTCAAATCTTGTTAAACCTCTGGGGCATGGCATTCAGGGAGGTGAGGTGTGCTTTGGTTCTCAGACCCAGAGCATGCTGTGGACATGGCCTGTATCTTTCAGACCTGCTCCTCTGGGGTCCCCTTGGTCTCCCAACTACCATAGGTAACCCACACTGTGACCCCAGGGACCCAAGCCCAGAGGATGTGCCACCCTGAGCCCCTGCCTGCCAGGGCAGTACAGACCTGCTGACACTGGGCACCTGGGGACCCTCACACAGCAGCTAGCACCCAAGGCTGAGGGAGCCTTCTCACCCCCACAAACAGCCACCTAGGTTACCTGCACCTCAGTGGCAAAGTCCAGCAGAGCTCTGAGCCAACTGCTTGCAGCCACAAGCAGACCACAGGAAGAACAGTCTGACTCTGGTAAGCAAGCAGGGAATAGCCTCAGGACAGATGGGGAGAAAGAGGCTTACAAGTTAGCTCAAAGCCTTTCCAAGAGTACAACAGTTAAGAAACAGGGAAAATACCTCTCTTGCTGGAGACGCAGCGGTGGGAAAGCTGTTCTGCACCATGCCTCAGACATGGCACAGAGCATTCAAGCAGCTGAGGGTTGGAGAAGTGCTGATGTGCTGGGTGCAGTGAGGAGGAACGTGATCGGCAGGCCAAGGGAAAAAGCACCAAGAAGTAAATGTGCCACTGGTGCATTTCTGACTAGCCTGGGCAAAGCACTGACAAGCATACAACAGGGATCGGCCCTGTATCAGCAGAAAGGAGGAGGGCCTGCCAAAGCCCTACATCTCTTTGTCTCCTTTCTACCTCCTCCAGCCAATACAAAGCTCCCTGCACAGTTCACTTCTATGAACTAGCCAACTAGACACCAGGCCTACAAAGCTTTGATCTGGCAGGCTTGGCTTCATCAAAGCAAAAACTACACCCTTGCCCTGGGTCCAAGGTCCTCCCAACTGGCTTTGCACCAGGCCTCAAATAGCTACCACCAAAGGGCATCACACCTTTCTTTAGTGCGTATCAGCTCCCAGTCCTGGTGTTGGCAGGTACCGTCACTGTCACAGCCAGCCCCAACCCCACACTGCTCGGAGCAGCTTGCACACTGCTGACTGTGTATATCCCAATGCTCAGGACCCCCTGGTCCTGCTCCCAGCACAACTGTAAGCACTGCGAACCACACAAGTAACCCTGAGCTGGGATGGTGCCTGGCAGGGATGGTAGTTCACTGTAACAGTGAGGAGCATTTGGATCCATGTGGAACCTAGGTTTGAGTTTCATGAAGGTCAGGAACCTGTCCATCTCACAACTCAGTCCCTTTCAAAATCACCCAGGATAATCACAGAAGCCTTGCCTTTGAACATCAGCAAAAGACTCCATGCTGCCTTCACCCACTGGAAACTTTCTACATTGCCAAGTGATATGGATTTAGCTCCAAACAGCTATGCCTCTTTTTTACAGGAACCCCCTCCAGTCTGATGGTAGTCCTTTCGAGTCATATGGTGCCCTGAACATAATGTACCATGCCAAGAAGGGCTGTACCACAGCCTGAAACCCAGTATGCTGTGGTTCAGGCTCTTCACATCAGAGCTGGCTAATCTGTCCTCAGCCTAAGGGCAATTTGGTCTCTCTGGCTCTGTATTTTGCTCCCACATTGCATGTCCCACACTGCTGTCTTCCTGCCTCAATTTTCACATCGCTTTGGACTGGGTGCTCCTGGGCAAGGGGTGTCTGTTCCTGCCTGGCCATCAGGGAAGGGCTGATGATGGCCCCTTCCCCTCTAAAGAGGTTTGGTGGAACAGTGACACCCACACAACACCATGATGCAGTTCTGCTGCCAAGGCAGCTCGACTGCCTCCACCTGGCTACAAGGAACAACACAGCCATGGCCCCTGGCATTTCTGCACCATGAAGGAGAGGCCTGCGGGTCTCATAGGGACCTATCCATGTGTCCCACCCTTGCTGCCAGTCCATGGCAAGGGTCCATCTCATCCTCTGCCATCAAGAGAGAGCCCAATCTACCAAACAGTTCTCCCCCACATCAATCAGCTCTCAGTTTGCATGGCAGAATCACAGCCACCCTGATTTACAGTAAACATAATAAACTATTTGAGTGGCAAGACTGATGAGGTTCTGGACCTCCTGCTGTATATTCTGCAGAGCAGCGGCCATATGGCAACCAAGTCATATGGCTGGGAGTCTCAGAAAACGGCTTCCTCACCTATCACCCAACACCCCAGCAGTAGCAACTTCACCAATTCCCAGCAGACTTTTAGCAAAGACAAGGACAGAGACTTCATGACCTCACAATACCAGCAGTTTTCAGCTTCTAGTTTATGGATTCCAGTAGCAAAATGGCTGCTCTTCACGGTTTGCCTTCTTGATTATCTCCTGCATGTCTCTTATCACCATTTATACTACCTGCATACGGCCCTGCACTTTCCTTACAACCTATCTGTGGGCCTGCCCCAGGCTAGCTCTCCCATACTTAATTTTTTAAGTGAGAGTGACTATTCATACAGGATCTTTACTGCACAAATACCACTTTGGTTTTCAAGCACTGTTAAGGAGAGCTGTTCAGGTGCATGACATCTGGCTTGGCATAAACACAAATCAATCTCCCTGGTGATTTCATATTTACTCTGAATTTTTCCATGTCTTCCCCATTTCTCAAGTGACTAAATGCCATCTTGTCCCTTTTGCACAGGGACACGTTTTTAGCAGGAGCTCTGTACCTCTTGCAGCTCTTATTCCTTTTTCCTTTGTTTATCAGTAACTTCACCTCATGTTAAAGTTTCTGATCTTAATACCCTTGTGTATAGGGGGATACCACATACTTATCTTTCCTCAGGCCTCGTATCTGTTTCCTGCCAGTCACAGTCTGGGTATTCTCATCTACACCTAGCTCTTCCTCTTGAGCAAAATGTGTGTGTCTCTCATAAAACTGGGTTTTTATCTAGTCTCTCAAGATCACATTGACTGTTTCCTCCTCCTCACTTCTGCATGACAGAAGTCTTTACCTCCTTGCAGCACAGTATTCAAAGACAGAAGAATTTTGTTCACTGGGCACAATTACAATCACTTGCCTATGAAGTATGATCAGCACTTCTCACCAAGGAAACTCCTTGGTGATGCATGTCACCAAGTAGTGGCAAGGAGCATCCCTCTGAGGAGTCCAAGCCACCTCTCAGGGCTTCACAGCTGGTTCCTCACCAGAGGCTGGCAGAACACCCTATTGCATCAGCCTGGAGAGCATCCCTATTCCTTATTCTGCAGCATGAAAGCTGCTTGAGCAGCCAGGGGTTATTGGGGGTAAGCTTCTCTCTAGCCCAGTCCTCCTGCCCTAAGCACTGACACCACCAAACTCGGCATGCACAGGATTGAGGCATAACGTCTCCTGGATGGTACTTCAGAAGAGCTTCATGCTCCTTTCTATTGGGTTTGCATGACCAAACTTTGGTAGGAAGGGGGGTGGGGGGGCAGGGCAGGGCTGCTACAGGAGTGGCTTCTGTGAGAAGCTGCCAGAAGTTTCCTCCATGTCTGGCAGAGCCAACCCCTGGCAGCTCCAAAGCTGGTCAAGGCTGGGCCAATTAGAAATGGTGGTAACTCCTCAGCGATAACGTATGTAAGAAAAAGAAAGAAAAGTTATTGTGCAGTTGTAATTGCAGCCAGAGGAGGGGGGTGAGAACATGTGAGAGGAACAAGTATGCAGACACCAAGGCCAGTGGAGAAGGAGGGAGAGGAGATGCTCCTTTGGGATTCCTCCATATCCCATGGTGAAGCAACTGTGCCCCTGTAGTCCATGGAGGACCACAGGGACGCAGAGATCCCCTTCCAGTCTGTGAAGGTGAACCACGCTGGAGCAGGTGAATGCCTGAGAGGAGGCTGTGAACTTGCAGGAGGCCCGTGGAGAGAGGAACCATGCTGGAGCAGCCTGTCCTTGAAGGACTGCACCCTGCGGAAAAGCGACCCACGCTGCAGCAGTTTGAGGGGTGCTGCTGTCCATGGGATGGACTCACATTGCAGCAGTTTGCAAAGAGCTGTTGCTCATGAGATGGATTCACATTGGAGAAGTTCGTGGAGAGCTGTCTCCTGTGGGAGGGACCCCACAGTGGAGCAGGGGAATGACTCCTGTCCCTAAGCAGCTGGAGAAACAACAGGTGATGAACTGACCATAAACCCCCATTCCCTGTCTCCCTGCACTACTGGGATAGGAAGTAGAGCTGGGGGGAAGGTGTTTTTAAGGTTTTATTTTACTTCTCATTATCCTGCTCTGATTTTGTTAGTGAGAAAAATCAAGCAATATCTCTAATTTGAGCCTGTTTTGCCTGTGATGGTGTTTGATGAGTGCTTTCTCCCAGTCCTTAACTCGGGAACCCTTCGTTAAATTCTCTCTTCCCTGTCCAGCTGTGGAAGGGAGTGAGAGAGCGGCTTTGGTGGGTGCCTGGCATCCAGTCAGCACCAACCAACTACACCCTTCTTGAGCAATTGCTCCATAAGGACATGCAAAAATTGAAACCATGCATCAGTTCAAGAACAGCGGCAAAATGGGTCCATGTGCTTAGAGCAGCATCCCTGGAGATGGTGCCTAGTGGCACATGGAAAACCTCTCCATCACATACGAGTGAAGAAGTTTGGCACTAGCAGGGGAGGGCCCACCAGCCTGGCTCTCTCATCCAGCAGCCAACACCCAGAATGCAAACCAGGAAGCCTAGAGGGAACCCCCTTCCCTCGTGGGCACTGAGGGACAAGGGTACTGCCAGGGTACTGCATGAGCTCCCGCAGGAGCAGCCTCAGTGTTGCTCCTAAAACAGGAACATTTACTTCAAATCTTGGCACCCGCACCCTTCCTGGAACAGATAAAGGCTGATTCTTTTCCAAGGTCCTTAAGCAGATTGCAGCTTCAAGTGTTTACAATTTGCAGGCTGGGGTTGTTCTCACTCTTCCCACCTTCCTTGAAGCATTCCTAAGGTAGTGCTTGCCTTGCAGAGCTGGTCTACAAAGGACCCACAGTACAGCCAAACACCAAAGGTCAAGGTAATCACAGCCCTGCGGCAAGCAAAATTGAGCTCCCTTTACAACTTCATGCTGAGTTGTTAAGAAATTTGGCAGCAACAGCAGAAGGAGGAAAGTCTTCAATTGTTCCTCAACAACAGCAGATATCAGCAAAGGGCTCTCACAGCAAGAGGTCTGGGTGTGGCCAGCAAGCCAGGACAGTTATAGGAGACCATCTAGGAATTCTTTCTGCATCTGCTGGGGAAATCTCAACAGAGTCAGAGTTCCAGCAACAGCAGCACAGCGCAACCCACAGCACCAGGGCGCTACACACAGGCATGGCACCCAGTACAACCAAGTGCAGTAGGGCAACCTTGGCCACAAACACGTCCAAACTAGGACAACTCTGCCACGGGAAAATGAGGCCCTACAGCACACGGTTCCCCTTATGCACTCTGTCCCAGCAGCTACTGAACTCCAGTAAGAGAGACAGATGTTATGAGAGACCAATTTTGAGCTCCTGCTGGGCCCTGAATAAATAACAAAGGTCACAGCAGAGGTAGATGGACATTAAACAGAGCATTGAGACCATCCTTGCTCCAAAGCCCGAGAGATCTGTTGGACCTCACTTCGCACATCAGGACCCAGAGATGTCCCAATTCATCTTCTATGTGATATTTGCTCTGATGCTGCCAGAGAACTCTAATCTGGAGACAGGTGCCCAATAAACTTTACCTGATGGAAAAATGAGGGTTGAACATCTACCTCTTCTTGAGTTTTCAGGGCAGCTCTGCCTGCTTTGGACTGCTGGGGCTGGGGTCTGCAAGCAGGAGTCACTGGCATGCGCCAGTCTGGGGAGGCTGGGCTCTCAGCCAGCCACTAGCATGAGAGATGCTGATGGGGCTCTTCTTTTCAATTATTTCACTCCACCCCATTGGGCTTGGCAAGAGGAGCTGGGTCTGGCTTGGGAACACAGGGAACAAAGTGCCAGTTGGGCGCTGGGCACTGAGTTCCAGCGGAAACCAAAGAACACTGAAGTGGTACTTCAAGGTAAGCAGCCTGGCTCCCAGACCCACTGATAAAGGTGTGCAAGATAAAGCAGCTGCCTGGGCTTGGAGGAGGGCACTGAATTTTTGGTAAGACGCAGCAGTGTGAGCCCCATGTCATCCAGGCTCTATCTCAATGTTAGGGCAAACAAAGAAAAGTACTTTAACTGGATTGAAGCAGCTCCGAGTCACTGTGTATCCATGGAGTACAGCTCCATACAAGCAAATAAAGCCTATGAGAGTCCACTAAAGACTGCAGTTTAGTAACTTGGGTTCCTCTTGCCCACAGCCCCAGCTCAAGCCAGGGTGCTCACGTCTACTAAAACCACCAAAATCCTAACTTGCTATCAAGGAAATGGCTTGGAGGCCACCTCAAAAAACAATGTGGAGCACATCAAACACTGCACTAAGGGCTGCTGGAGGTGAAGGCAGGAGTGGCCCTCCAGTCCAGACAGACCAGCATTAGAGAGAAGAACTAAGACCAGACACCTGACAGCCCCCTCAGTCGTGCCAGACAGGTGGTCACAGCATTTCCTGGGCTCTGCTGCTCCAGGCTGTGGCACTGAAAGGAAAACAGACATGGGTGTGTTCCATGGGCTTGAGTTTGGAGCACATCCAGGAGGAGCTAAGCATCATAGCCTGGAGCTGCTGTAAGGCAGCTTGCATACCTGGAGGCTGCTTTCCATGGAAAGCACTGCCCTAAAAAGAGTGCAAATCAGTGGTGAACAGCTTGATGGCAGCTGTAGCGGTAGCCCTGAAAGAGACATGCCCAGAGGAGCTGTGCTATACCCATCCCACCACGTCTGCTGCCCTGCTAAGCCCTTCCACCTCAATCTCTATTCTGGCCATATTTCCTGAAACCACCTTTCCCTCCTAAAGCCTTTCAATCTCTGTGCTTCCACAAATGACTTCTAAGGTCAAAAGAAAACAGTGTGATGGGTCCAGGTGCCCCAAACCTGAGGTGACACCCATCTCTGACCTCATGTCTCCATCCTTGTGTGAAGTCTTAAAGTTTGATGGTCACCCTGTACAACCCTAACCCTCTGCTGGACACAGTTACCAGCACACAGCACAACAATGGCAGGATGCACTAAAGCACGCCATAGGGCTTCTACCAAGAAATCACATTCCTGGCTGTTCACCTCCTATGGAAGAAGCATCTGGCTGGCTGGACTGATGTGAAGTGCAGCACCACAGAGGGCGGCAGGAGGGGCCATCACCCAAATAAAAAGGAGCCAGTGGACTCCAGAGAGTCAGGGTACCTAAAGACAAAAACCCTGTTCTTTGCTGGTTCACAGGGGTGAACATGTTGCTCCATACCTCATTTCTGAATAGGGACAACACACCACATGTATTGCATGAAAAGAAACCATTCAAAGCAGTGGCTGAGGTGTTTTCTTTGTAGGCATGAAGTTTGCCTCGCCTTCCCAAACACACCACAGGAGCAGAAGAAAAAAAAACCCCAATTATTAGACTATGGCATTCCGAGATAAATTACTAATTAATAACCCAGATGGGATTACCACTTAGTATTTCTCCTAATGCAACTCTTTGGCAACTGTACAGGATAATGCTCGTTAAGATGTTTCTTCAAGGATCTTCATGCAAAAGAAATGACCCCTGCTCAGAAAAGCTCCCAGGTACATACTTATCTTGAAACACTTTTACTGAAGTCATCATAAGTACATGGCTAACTTAAAGTGTTTACCCAAAAAGGGACAGACTTGAGCACTGTGCTCTGCTTCAAGCACCAGATGTTTTCCAAGACCATTGTTTGGACTCTGGCTATGTGCAGCAGTTACCAACCTAGCCCCATTTGGGTGCCTCAGGGTAAGGGCAGCAGACCAAGAAGCTGAATTAGAATTTTTCTGTAATGATGAGAAATAGGTTCCTGCAGTATACTTCATAGCAGCCAGTTAAATAAATGATCCTAGACCAGAAAGCTTTCTTCTCTTCCTGGGGAAATGGTTTTGGCAGGCTTGAAAGGCATGCCATTTTGCCTGATTCTGCTTCCAAATTTCATTACTTTTGCTTCTCACTGATTCTTCAAAAATACTGCTCTCCCTTCTCAGTCTTACATGCCTCCACTTTCCTCAAGCTAAAGTCTGTACACCTGTCATTTTCCCAAGCACACCTTTCCAGTGAGACTGTTTCCACAGCTGATGTCTCTCTGTGTGGTCAGCATCTTTCTACATGTATTGTACCTGAACACCCCAAGCATAGATACAGCTAGAGCCAGAAGAGAGTGGTACTGCAGCCTCCTTGCTCTGCAGCACAACTCCTTTGCATTCGTAGCCTGAGAGGCCAAAGGGTTCTCTTTCAATCACATCATGGCCAAATATATATATATATAACCCAGTACTCTGTCATCCTACGTCATCCTCTCACTTCCCATTTCCTTCCGGCACAGCTGCCTCCCATGGTGCCCAAACTGTCCACAGAGGGAGGGGAAAGTAAGGTTTGTTTTGTTTGGTTTTATATTTTAATTTTTTTTAAAAATGTTTAAATAAACACAGTATTTTGATAAGTGTCAGCTGTTACAAGGTGAACTTCAGTTTTCCCATTTATATCAACAAACATTAAAACATCCTAGTTGTGCCATTTTTACATAGTGAGAAACACCCGAGCCCTGTTACCAAACTTGCTATGGATCATCAGCATCAGCGCTTGCCTGGCTCTTGGCAAACACAAACACACAATCAACACAACCTTTGAGATCTCCACTGATGTTACAGGGTATTTTGAAAAGGTCTCATGCACTAAAGCACTCAAGTTCCCTCTGAGTATTCCCAAGCAGCTGTATGATCTAGAATCTCCTGCACTCTTACTGGGGCTGGCAACCTACAGATACCAAGGGCAGAGACAAATTCTATTAATGCGTGATCGTGGAGAGGCTGCCTAACATTTGTTTTTCAGATTATGGCATGGAAAGACATGTGCTACACACTACAGATGAGGCAGGAACCTCTTACAATACATTTTTTGCTTTTTATCAATGGATAAAGTGTAGCCACACTGCCTCATTTCACACGCCGGTCAGGCTGTTGTGGGATGCCTCTTGCCTGGCTCTTCCAACACACCCCAATCAGCTCTGAGGAGCAAGCCCAGGAAAGCTCTAGGCAGCATTAGATTTACACGGTTTAAAACACAACCTGGACAATGCAGAGTAAGGCCAGACAACACTGCTTATTCGAGCAGCAGACTGAGCAAAGCCTCCACCCCTCAGACTGGAGAGCTTTCAGATTCAGTTTGCACTTCGCAATCCACCACCACCACCCTCCCTAGAGCTCCCAGGGAAGCCTGCTGCTCCTTCCCCCAGTCACCCTCACATTTAATACGGGGGAAGACTGCAAAGTCAGCTGTCCCTTGCCTAAGATCATCCAGGCATGCCAACTTACAGCTCCTCCTTGAATCACAGCCTCCTGATGGGGGTACCTCACATCTCCTCCCTACACTGCTGGGGCTTGGAATGTACATCCCAGGCCAGCCCCCAGAGGGGACAGTGCCCAGCTGCCCCCAGAGCAAACCTGACAGCCACACTTAGTCCTCCAGGGCCTGAAACAGGAAAGCACAGGGATGCAGGAGAGCAGCAACTCCTCCAGCCTCCTGTCCTGAGTGGCTAGCCCTGCTGCTGCTGCTGCCCTGCCCACCTGTTTATGCCCAAGACTTGCTACAGTAATCCTGCCACAGCTCGGTAAGCGAGGAGGCTGGAATTTCACAAGTGGTACTCTGCCCTCTGCTTATGCCACTCGACTGGCATCTCAGTCAAAGTCTTCAAGAATCCTCACATACGGAAATCGGGTCTCCACTGAGGCTGTGGTGCCAGCCACCAGGCATGGCTGCTGAAGACTGACTGCCAGCTCTGGTGGCAGGGACATGTCCTGCCAGACTCAACACTGGGAGCTCTGGGATCAACTCTGCCACATCTCTGCTGGGCTCCACCTCATGCACTCACACTGGGCGTGTGTGTGACTCATTTACTGCAGCTCATCAGAAATCCACAGCCCCAGCAGTGTTCTAGGGTCAACACTTGCTCTCCAAGTGGCACAGGCACAGGGATGTGTATGTGTGACTCCCCAGCAATCAAAGAGAGATCCCTTGCTTGGTGCCTTCTACCCAGCAACCCAGTGGGCACTGCAAAGCATCTCAGGGCAGTTACCTGCTCATCTTAAGAGAGTCACACAGATGCTGGCTATAAACCTTCTCCTCAGTCAGGGACCATCTCAACAGGAGGAAGCTGACAGCTACCAAGCTCCAAGTTTTACTCCACTGCTGCCAGCCAGCAGTACTTTGTCCCTACGTGAAACACCTGCAGACCCTCAGGGCTAAATGTAGCCCAACACAGCCACTTGCATCTCACTCCTTCCTCCTGAATCCTACCTGCTTTCAAGTCTCCTCTCTAATACCAATCTACACATCACAGATTCACAGAATCATTAATGTTGGGAAAGACCTCTAAGATCATTAAGTCCAACCGTTAACCCAACACTGCTGTGTTCACCATTAAATCATGTATCCATGTGCCACATCCACATGTTTTTTGAATACTTCCAGGGATGGGGATTCCACCATAACTCTGGACATCTTGTTCCAATGCCTGGCCACTCTTTCAGTGAATAAATTCTTCCTAATATCTAACCTAAACTTCCTCTGGTGCAACTTAAAGACATGTCCCTAAGTCCTATCACTTGTTACTTGGGAGAAGACACTGGCCCCCATCTGGCTACAACCTCCTTTCAGGGAGGTTCATGTGTCCCCCCTTAGCCTCCTTTTCTCCAGGTTAAACACCCCCAGCTCCCTCAGCCACTCTTCATTAGATTTGTGCTCTGGATCCTTCACCAGTTCCACTGCCCTTCTCTGGACACACTCCAGCAGCTCAACATCCTTGTAGTGAGAAGCCCAGCAGGGCTGGTAGGGGTGGGAGGCTCTGGATAGCTTCTCAGGACCAGATAAACAAAGCTGGAGCTCAGGAAGCATCCCCTCAGCCATACCCACAGCTGCCCCTTGATGAGGGGTCACCAGTGCCCCTGCATGCCTGAGCTGAACTCACAGCCCAGGTCCCACTAAACCTGTGCTCACCACAGAGAACTCCTCTCAATATAGCATCAGCTGCCTATTTATAACATGATATTTACTAACACCAAACACACTCCTGTTGGAAGTGGAGGATGAGATGAGTCAAGGGAGCATGAGCAAGGGAATTTTCTTTTGTCATGGGAGGATGAGGGGATTGTAGGAGGGTTACTTAGGGGTGGGTGCTGCAGCATTGGCTGATCACCTGCAGCTCCCTCATCAATGCAAGGAGACTCAAGGGCACACATTTTTTCACATCAGACCCTTAAGCTCTGGGAACATTTTCCTGTGAAAGTGTGAGATCAGATCCAGCACAAAGGAGTGTGCCAGCATCCCCTTGCAGCCTGCTCAAGGCTTGGGAAGCACCAAGTGCTGGCAGCACCAATTTGACAGCACCAATTTAACATGAAGGCTCTGAAAACCTCCTGATAGTTCCTGGGACCCTCTTCCAGAAGCTCAATAAAGCACTGCTGGTTGCTACAGTGCTTTGACAGGGCCTCTTCAGGCAGTGCCCATCTCCAGGGGAACCATGACCCCTCCAGCCAGTGGTCCTCCAGCAGGCAGATGGGGAAGCAGCCCCCACTGCTCACCCTTGCCCAACCTCCTCTCTGGATGATCACTCCGGTATTCCATTTTCTCAGTGCCCCTGCAAAGATTTGCAAGGACATCTGACTGCTGAGGCACTAATGACATCAGCCTTCAGCTGTGGGCAGAGATGAGCAGTACAAAGTTTGCTGTGGGTCTCAAAGTGAGGTAGGGGAAGGAAAGGGATTACAGCCCCAACTCCCCAAGGCACCATCTCACACTTGGAATACTGTCCAAGAATATGCTCCTGAGGAACAGAAGGCAAGAAATGAGTGCCTCCTAGGGCTCCTTGGATTTTACAGACTTTCTCAGGTGTCAAACTATATCCCATCCTGGGTGGCTGTAAACAGACCCCATGCGATGTTATTGAACCGCACACCCATATGGTGGCAGATCAGATTCTTGAAGCCCCTTCAGGGAAAACAATCAGTGCCTGTCCCTGGCTCTTTCTAGAGTCACCACTGCATCTTCCATTTTTCCTTCCCAGCTGCATCCAGCCATCTCCCGATGCCAGGCTAATTTTCAGAGCCTCACATTTTCCTCTCCACCTTTGAGAAAGTTATTGCTTTCCTGCCCTCAAACAGCCAACACCTCTTTCACCCTACCAAACTCATAATGGGCCTCCTGGCTCCCTTCCCCAGATTTGTCTCCTATGCCATTGCACTTACCAGCCCCAAATGGGCTGACTAGAATGCATATTTACATTATGGGGCTGGATCAATTTCTGAGTTTTTAACCTTTTCTAACAGGCAAGGGAGGGTTGGTGCCAGGGGCTTTACCAGAAAGCCTCAGCTGACTTCTGGTGCATGTTCAGCCAAGGCTTGGAGTCCAGAGGCATGACTGTCCACAGGACATTGTCACACACAGGGTCCAGGAACTGCTGGACAGCTGCATATCAAGTTTTGGCTATAAGCCATCCACTCGGCTTACCCTTGTGTACCATCCCTTCAGCATGGCCCAACAGGGGTGCAGGCTTCTGCGCTCCATGCGCTGCCAGAGGTGAAGGCACCAGCAACTCTGTCCATGCCTGGGCTGATCCTTTGCTTCCTTCATCCTCCTGACTCACCCCAGTACCCGCTGCTGGGTCCCCAGTCTTTGCCAGCTTCCCACATGTCCATGTGGCAGCTCTTGGCCACCCCCACCCCTGCCCACCCACTCCTCTCAGCACTGATTCACTGGCCCCCAGCACTGACTCATTGCCCACTGATCCCAAACACGCATCCAGCCTGCCTCTGGCATCCCCACCACACCGAGACACAGGGTGAGGTGTCAACACTCTGCTTTAGAGAGTAACAGTGAAGCAGCATGGATCCACAGGAGAACCTGGCTGTGCTCTGCATCCCACCCTGAACAGCTGCATGACTGCAGGCAAGCTGCTGATACGCCCCATGCCTCTGTTCATCAGAATCACATACAGTTCCTCCCAGGGAGATAACACAGCTAATTTCCAGGCACTGGAAAGACAATCCACTTTCCAGATGATACATACTAGCAGCACACAAGTAGTTGTTGCTGCCTGCACTCTCACCTACAGTTAGCTGAAATTCCTGTTGAGTTACTAGGAGTGAAGGGTATGTCTTGCAGCGACGAACCTCTGCTCCCATTGTTAAGGTCCAGGAAAAAATCTGGGGGCTATCACTGCCCTGCTGTCCCTTCTTCTGCTGTAGCTTACGAATTTATCTCTCTCCTGGATGAGCAACACCTGTCTTGTAACTAGCCACAGGATTAAAACCAAAGATGTTTTTGGATGGTTTCCCAGCTGCTTGACAGAGTAACCACAAGAGCAAAAGCTTCACGCTGCCCCTGCCAGCTTGGTCAGCTCCAAGCAGCCAGGGAGATGCCCAGGTGGGCAGCAGCGCACCTTACAAAGTTTTGTCACCTCTAGTTTAATTTTCCATCCAAGGTCAGTGCTTAGGCTCTCCAGGACCAGGTATGCTCCCTGCCCTCCAGGGAGGATGCAGTGGCACCAAGCTGCAAGTTTAACACAAAAAAAAGAGAAAGATGGAATAAAACATTCCCCATCCACCTCTAGTCTGAGTCATGGGACCCCATGCCAACCCTAGCACAGCCTCTCCTGTCTGCAGGCAGCATCCACCTTTGGGTGGAGTGAGGCTGTTCTGCTCAGTGCCTCCAGCTGCCAATCCCCATCCATGGGCTCTTCATTCTACACCTCATGCAGCTATTAAGAGTCTTCTCCTGCTATCTGCCACCTGTCTCCACTGTCACATTTTCTCCTTTCGTTCTTTCCTTCCTGGAGAGGTAGGGTTCAAGTTTATATCCGGGCAAGGCCAGTCGCCAGCCCTGTGGGGGATGTCAACAGGGACAGCACATATGCCTGACCATTTTTCTTTTCCCCTGGCATTTACAGTCACCAGATTAGGAGAGTGGAAACCACATCTTGACTACTCCCTCTGGTATTTGCTTTGGTACCACAATACGGGAAAGAACGGGAAGTTCCTACCCCAGCACCGCAGGCAGCAACATGTACCAGCAGGTCTTCCTCCTGGACCTTTTTTTGCCTCCTCACTTACCAAGTGACGGGACAGCTGCTCATGTCCCACCATCCCCAACACACACACTTTAGGAAGTACGAGCAGATAAAAAAAACCCCAAACCAACACAACCCAAGAAACAAAAATCCCAACATCAAACCACCACTCTCCAGCCACATTTGAGTCTCAAACCCTCCTTGATCCTGAAATCCACCTGGCACAAGACTCCTGCAGGCAAAAAGGGTATGAAAATGTACACCTGTCTAAGTGGGAAGGCAGAGCAGGAATAACAAGGCAGCCAAGCCCTGGCACTGGGATAGGAGGAGAGGGTGTTGCCCCAGAGCTCTTGGAGTCTCCAGAGCCAGCTCAGAAAGGAGGAGTTGGTAGAAAGGGCGGGTTTTGCAATCAGAAATGTTTGTTTTGAGTCAAAGGATGCTCTGAAATGCTGGAGTGGGCTGCGAGGCAATTAGAGGATGATTAGGATGACTGACAGGATGGAAACAAACAGGGAAGATAGGAGAACAGAGGGAAGAGCAGGTGGGCATCTTTGCCCCAGACCAGACAGGCTCACCACCCTGCAGTAGCTTTTCAGGACTAGGCTGGGAGTTTCCAGCCCACACACCTATTCAGCCACAACAAGCAGCTCCACCTGTACCACTGCTTGGAAGGGTTTGAGTCTACCTTCACCAAACAGGTTCAAAAATTCCTTTTTTTGCTCCAAGAAATGCAGGGCAAACAACACGATACAGAATATATGGGCTGTCGTTCAAATAGCAAAGCCACCTCTGCCTACACTGTCCAAAACCTGGTTTGTTCTCAATTTACCAGACAGACACTTCCACTCACTTCCATGAACTCTGAAAAGAGGCTCAACAAAACTGCCCACCTCCTCTACTTGGATTGCCCCATCTCTTCCCCAGATTTGCAAGCTCCATCTAGAGATTCTATTTGATCTTTCACACCCAGCCACCCCCAGAGACATCTGCAAGCACAGCTGTGTCAGACATAGAGGCAAAGACCCAAGCAATCAACATGTCTCCACAGGCATAAGTCTGCTGCTGGAGATGCAGTTATACTGGCAAAACTGCTTCTCAGTGTTTTAAGGTGGTGGAATAAAACCAGACTTTAGAAGCAGGAGCATTTTTCACTAAAATAATGTATCAGCAGAGCAATCAAAACAGGCAGTCCAACACAACAAGCAGGTCAGAAGCTGCACGTGTTTTGGAGGAGACGTCTAATGCACCCCAGAGATATGGCCCAGACCATGCTCAAATACTGCCACCATACCATGGTTTGCAAAGGTCCGTCCCTCACTCCATACCCACCAGAGGAAAGCTGAGCTATGGCTCCTACTCCACAAGACACTCCTGGAGCAACTCCGGCTGTTCCATCCTGTAGCACTCAACTCCCCTGATGAAAACACAAAGGCTTACTGGCATTATTCCCTACAAACCAAAGCTGTGCTCTCATCACATGGAACAAAGCTTTAAAGAAAACAAAATAAAGAAGTGAAATGCTGGGGGTTTCTCCCCCTTTTTGCTTATAGCACATCAAAGCATTTGCTTTCCCCGACTTGAAACCATAGTCAGGAGCTATCTACTAGCTTTGAAATTCCCCTCCTACCCCAGGCAGTAATAAAACATGAAGACAGAGAGCATGAGATTCCAGGAGCACTATGCAGCAGAGATTTACAAGGGATACATCCTGTCAGGCACACTGGATCATTTTTATTTTTAACAGCATTACAGCGTTAGTGGGTGAAAGGGAAATTGTGGATGTAGCAAGATTTTAGTGAGCCATCCACTGCGGTATCTCACTTAGTCTCCCTTTTGAGGTTTGCTCACTGGACTGAGAAGAAACATCACCTCATGGACTGAAAACAGGCATAATGACCCTAAATAAACCAGTAGCTCAAAGTGACAAAGCACTGCATTACAGACTGGCAGGAACCAGAGGCAGGGGTGATCTTTGGTTTCATTCATCATTTTCACTGGCTAGGGTGCTGAGTTCAGAGAAGTGTTAGGCGCTGGCTGCTCCAAGGCACCCGTTTGGCAAAGTAGCTGGGCTCTATAGGAGAAAGGATGCTATAAATCACTCAGAGGCCGAAGACAGGATGGGACAAGGAGAGGCAGGGAACAATTCCAGCGGCACATGCACAGAGAATGGGCATAGGTTTGTCAGGGCATCACCCTACATAAGTTGGGGCCAGGTGAGTGCTTTGTTTTACTGGAGCCATCTCCTCATAAGGTAGAGGAGTCTCAATAAAAGGCCTTAGATACTAAGGAACAACAAGCAAGGGGAACAAGAAACCCAGAGAACAGAGGTGCACTGAAAAAGTAACAGGCAAAGAACTCCACATGTACAAGAGGAGAAGGCAAAGATGACTGCATGGCTCTGAAGATGACCGCAGTCCCAGCATCTCACCACAGGCTATTCTGTCACTCTTCATAGCCTGGCATTTCTTCCAAGCTAATGATACAGTCGTAAGATATGTTATGCTTATACAGGATAACCAAGTCTCACCTTCATCTTTTCCTTGATTAGATAAGCAGATTGATCTCCTTATGTTTCTCACCACAAATCTATCTCTTCAGGCCACAGACTAAACTAACTTTTCTGCATTCTGTTCAATTTTTCAGCAGCCTTTCCTGAGCATCGACACTGGATTTAGACAGTGTATTTTAGTATCAATCTCCCTGGCATCATCTACAGCAGTAGAGTCTCATTCTTAGGGTTACTCATTGCTGCCCTTCCAGGTATAGAATGTTTCCTACAACTGCCAGGCTTGAAGGGGCCTTAACACGCCATCTGTCAAGATTCTTTACTTGAGGCACAGCCAGTTGCAAGTCATCCAGATCTACAGACTTTTAGTTAATTTCTTCCAAAACTAACATATACATCCCAACCCCCCAAAAAGCCCATCAAGATAGCCTCCATTTCTGCTTCACCATCCCAACTGATATTACAAGGAACCATAAAGTCTGAACTCCCTAATTACAGGTAAAGTGACTTCCTGCCCCATCTTCATCACAACAACAGTCTTCTAAAAAGTACATTGCTGTACATTCTTAAAAACCATGAAGTTTCCTCTTCTACCTTTTCTTACTCAGGCTACATACACAGCCCTTCTCGCAGTTCTTCTCATCCTTCCTCCCACACCCTATTTCTAAAGACCTTAATTTCTATTGCTTTGCTGGATAGTTTCTTGTTTGCGCACATCCTTCTCCAAGAGTTGCATCTATATCTGAGCCTGGCCCTTCAGCAACACCTCATCTCAGTTGAGAAGAGCACTAATTGCTTCCTGCACCTTAGAGGTGTCATTTCTTACACAGCCTGGCACAAGGCTTTCTTTGTGTTTTTCAGCTCCCCAGAAGAGCACTAATCCTACCCCCAAACTCTGGCAATATCAACATCTTCCCTTGCCTGCCTACCTAGGGTATCCTTACCAGATCAAAATCCTTTTCCATACAGCTTTCCCATTAGCTGAGGGTCCACATGGGGCATGCTTCCTATCGCCTACCCCTTCCTCATTTGTTTACAAGGCTTACACCTGAGTCACTGACACAGGCTGACTTAGGATGTATTACATCCATCGCCCCCGCTCAGCTACGAGGCAGCCCATCCTCTAAGGCAGGGGTGTTGACCAACTTGATGCACTACGTTCCAGACAAATGGATGCTGGTGATTTCTAGCCAGCATATTCTCCTACCTCCCTAACAGAATAAACACTAACTGTTTACTCTAGCTTATTTAGACAGGCTGGATGTAGTCCCATTCTTTTCCCCTCTATTTCAAGGGATCAAATCTCTGAATGTCCCATTGCCAGATGTTTTCTCTGGTGGCTGCTCACCATGTAAAAGTTGCCTTAGTCTGTAAGTACTTCCAGGAAAATTCGTAAGGCTTTGTGCATATGACCACATCTAATTTACCAAAATAGTCTTGTCACCTGTTCTGATTTGTGCTTGGATTTGCTTTTTAAAATTAACTCATCACTCCTGATCTTCTTTGCAAGGTGAAGACAGAGTTCTTACTGTCACATTTTATTTGTTCCTCTTTTCCATGTCTGCAGGAGCTAAGTCCTTCTATCCAATAGCTGCATCAGCTCCTTCTGTCCTAGCCAGGAGTTCACACCAAGTTCTGCATCCACCGCAAACCCAGTTCCTTCCTCCCAGATTTATAACTTTGTGACTAATGCCAACTCAAGCTGCCTTTTCTGTGTTGTGAGTAATAGCGAGTCCTTGGGCAGCGACCGCAGCTCAGTGGACAAACAACAATAATTCATTTCCAGGTCCATGCCTCAAGTATGGAGCTAGAGCCCAGGAAAACCAAAACACCCACTTGTGTATGCAGACATCCTCAAGATGTCAGCTTTACCAGCATCACCTGAGAGCCTCCAAAACTCAATGGCTTCACATAAAGGGAGTGTAGACCATAAGCACAGAGAGATAAGGATGAATCCCTTTTAAGATCTTCCTTGGGACCCAAAGGCACTAAATTTTTGTTTCAAGAGCACAAGTATCCTGAGGCCACCTTCAGAGACCCTCCCCAGTCTGTGTCATTGCCAGGTGCTCTCTGCCCTCCAGCACAAAACATCAGATGTGATAATTATTTCAAGCGGAAGACAAGGCCTGCTGCCATCCGAGTTTCCTCTAAGTACAAGATCATGCCAAGATTGTCTCTGACTTTGAAGGGACCTGAAACAAAGTCTACTAAAGGCCACTGTTTTACTGGCAAAAGCAGGGCCAGGCCAGCGCACAACTCTCCTACCAAATGCACTCTAGTGCAAAATTGCACTCGTAAGGATAGCACTCAACCCACGTCAGCAATACATCAGGAGACAGGTGGATGATTTAAGGGAGCCCATCAGAACAGTTCTTCCATGCAGGTCAACAAAAGAAAGCACACCTCCACACAGGCAATACCACATGGCAACAGAGCCAGAGGTCAAATCACTGGTGGCAGCTAGCCGTCTGCAGAGTGATGCCTTGCACTAAGCTGGGAATAAAGACCTGCACAGAAACCTGAGAGAATATTGCTTGGGAAGGGAGTGTCAAAGCAAGCAACTTCTCTGCACAAAAAATTACAGGGGTGCAGAGGTGATGAGCACAGCCAAGGAAGGGATATGAGTAGCTCTGGGAGCATACAGTCCTTCCAGGCAGTGAGAGGGAACAGACACACAGGAAAGGTCTGCAGCAGCCACTCTTCCAGACAGAGAAAGGCAGGGAGCTTGCTGCTCAGAGGTAGCACGGCTGTGGTGGTTCAGAAAAGCAACAGCAGAACACACTGAAAACAGGCAGCATGAATCCTGCTTGTGACTGCTTTCTCTTGTGCTGATGCAATGTGTTGCCTTTCTAATACACAGTCCTTTAAGAGATCCAGCTCTTTCTTTAATACAACAGCACAAACCAGAAACCAACAACAGAACCAACAAACCAGCCAACAGAAATGGGAATCTTTAAAACCTTGATTTAAGCCAGACCTGTACTAGCAGCAGCCAATTTCTCTGGGGAAAAACAGCACGCATAAAAAAAGACCTCTCTCTCTTCCCAGCACAATAACCATGCAGGCAGAGGCTGCTGGCATCAACAGTTACACCAAAGCACATCAAGAACAGGAGACCTTGCTCACATGTAATGGGCTATGCGAGCAGGATGCCTATCTTACCCATATAAACTGTGTAGCCACTCCAAGAGTTTGGCCTGACAAGAGCGTTGGGATACTGGGAATCTGTTTCCATCCCCCAACCTGGCTTTACCAAGGAGTGAAGGAAGGGAGGAGAAAACAGAAGAGGGAGAATGGCAGGCAGGCAATTTCAACGTGCAGGAGCCATGGGGAGAGCAGAAGCCTTTCCAGGACTGCTTAGCACTCATGTGCAAGGAACACACAGGGAGCATGCAAACATAACCCCGTAATGGGCCCTGAGCACTGTGCAGAGAAACACGGAGGAAAGGGTTCTGCATCTCTCATAGCAAGCCAGCCCCAGGCTTCCTGCAGCTAATCTGTATTTGGAGCAGAGGGCAGACACCCAGCTCCATGCTGGAAGGACATGAAATGAGAAGGCAGTGCCAACCACAGGCCTGCAGGCTCAGAGAAAAGCCATTTTATACCGCAAGCCTTTGCTCTACAAGCTTGGCAGCAACTACACGAATCTCACCCTCTCTCTGTCGCAGAATGTGTATATACATATGCATTTCTTTCTTGTTCCTTGATTTTTATTTTTCTCCTTTTAACCAACTTTCTAGGCAATGCATCAGGCCTGCCCCCCGACTCACTACCCTGGACAAGCCAGAATGCTTCTGACAGATGAAGGCTGCAGGCAGAGAGGTGCCTCCTGAGAAGGCCGCGCTCAAGGCAGGTCCTGCACACACCAACTTATGGATAGGAAGGTGAGGAGTCCTTCCCAGCGAGAGCCTGAGCTGTACAGGCACAGGAAAGAGGCCGAGGACTGCAGTTCCTGGCAGCAGGCACTCCCACAATGAACACAGAGCTACCTTCAGACAGGCCAGCTGCCCCACGGTGCAGTCCTCTGGAGCTAGAGCATCAGGACCAGCAACACACTTGCTAAGATCAAAGTGGCAGAGGGACACAGGGACTCCCACTTCTCTCCCTTTCTGGAAACCTGCATTTCAGTTTCCAGCTCAGCCTGCAAGCAAGCTCGAAGCTCCCCAGGTTCACTTCCAGAGCCAGAAGGAAGAAGAGACAGCTGTGCTGAGATCAGACATAGCCAAACTTCCCTCTGACTCATTCAGTATCTCAGAGGCCATGGCCCACTCAAGGCTCTGCCATTCCCTGTCCCCCTTTCCCAACACCTCCTAAGCCATCAGGAAAGACCTGAGACCCTGCAGAGCCAGCTCAGGCAGTAGGAAATCTGCCCCTTTGCTTTGAGGCTCCAAGCAGGGCCTCTGCCTCCTTGTGTGAGGCAGCATGGAGAACAGGCAGTGGGCTGGCACACTGGCAATTTTCTGCAGGAGCTGCTGGATTGGGTGGGGGGGGGTGGGGACGGACACAGGACATCTGCAGGGGTCAACACTGTGGGCTACCCAGCAAGCTCTCAGTGGCAGGAGGAGGCAGGGAAGGAGCAGCCTGAGAGACTGTCACCAAGAATTGCTCGGTTCCCACCCTCTGGAAAGCAGCTGCTAGATTAAAAAAGCCTTTATGGTCCTGTCATTCAAGGACACTGAGACAAACTCCATTTTCCAAACATTCCCATCATCTTGTCTCATCTGTGCACCACAAAAAGCCCCGGGGAAGATCCGGCCCCAGCCGCCAGCAATCCTTATCATCTTTGCCCATCCCTACCCACGACAGAGCTCTCAGATGCTTTGATATGCAAATCAGCCACAGGATCCATAACCAGTGCTGTCTGCAATTAACAGCGCACTCGGAGTATCCTACACCCAGTGCCTCCTCCCTCCCCAAGCACCACACGGCTGCGCAGGCTTCACGTCAGACAACACAGGTCCCAACTGTCTTTCGTGGGAGCAGGAGGTGCTGCCTGCAGTCCTTGGATCTTCAGCATACAGCCTCACCCCGACCACCAGGATGGAGATGGGGTGCTTACAGAAAGGATGCAGGCTGGGGTTGCACCTCCGTGTGGATGGGAGGGATGGCAGAAGAGCTGCCGGCAGGATGCTGCAGGGCTCCCAGTGACCGGAGGCTCACGCAAAGTGTAATTAGCAACAGACAAAAAATAGGGCTTGGGCACTGCCAGCTCTCAGGCTTTTATTGCAAACCTCAGGCTACCTGAGATTTTCTGGAAGTTCTAGTTCCCAGAATGAAGAGATTTCATGAAGATTTTTTTTGCACATAAACAATACAAAAACCCCTCCAAGCAAGTTCCTAGCCCACTTTATTACTGCAGAAAGCTGAAAAATATAACCAAGGATATTGCAAGCCCAGAAAAAAAAGTTAACCCCCCAAGCAAACTAGAAGCAAAGCACACTCAGGATTTCTCTTTTCTTGGCTCAGCTCATGGCTTCAGAACAATTCAGGATAGTTGCACTGCACTCTGGTCAAAGAGCAAGAAAATGGAGCATTGCAAAGCCTCGTGGCGATGCCTTCTTGACATGAAAACTGACACCCTCAGAAAACACAGTAGCTTCAGTTCCTTCCAAGGTTACCAAAGACAGGAACAGACAAAAATAGAGCAAACTTAGTGCAACAAAACATACTTGTGAGCCAAACCAGAGCCTCTTTCCAACCCCCTCAAAGTCATCTTCTTCCATGTTTATTTTGCTCTTATGGTATCCAGGTGAAGACTGCAAAATGGACTTCTCTCCCCATAAAGATAGCGTATTCCTACTAGTAAAAGGCTCGAGATGAAAAAAGCCTTCCTCAGTAGATACCAGCTAATTGCAGTCATTAGAAGTAATGCTTTGCTATTTCTGGTTGAACGGAGTCCTCCTGGAGTCAGCTGCAAGCTGAGTGGTCAGCTCTGTACTCCCTCAGAAGCATTAAGAGAATTAAAAGCTATTAGGGACTGTACAATGCGATTGTTTGGAGGGGAAGGGTACCGGTCCCTGCCATGCACTTGCAAAGGCTCTGTTCCACACTCAGGTGGGGCATCGGCAGCACCACCCTAAAGGGACCTGAGCCATGCAACCCTTCAGTGGCTTTGTGACCACTGCTAATCAGATGCTCCTGCCCCACAGCCCACGGACTTCAGTGTATGCTTGCTCCAGAGAATAACACCACGGAGCAGGACACTTTCACAGAAACAGACAAATCCAGGAAAGAGGGGACTCCTTGAGGACTATGCACAACTAAATTAGCCACCCTGAGCACACACACTGATAGGCCTTTTGCTTCTAACTTCTACTATCGAGAGGACGAAGAGAGGGAGGTGCCCAGAACCTTAAAATGCCAAAACATCTGCTCTCCATCCAGCTGAGAGCTACCAAACCTGCTGAGAACACCGGGCTGACTGCAGCCACATTGCAGATTTTTGGCGTGATGCCTCCTCCAGCAGGTAGCTACATAAAGGGTGCACTCTACAGCAGGAGTGAAAAACATGGTTTGCTGATTTGGAGGGGCTGGTGACCGAGACAAGAGCAAAAAAGGGACTGCTTGGCTACCTGGCCACAGACATGAGCCATATCCGATAGCCCTTTGTCAAGTATTCCAGGGGAGGAGAAGCAGGGTAATATCAGAAACCTGCTCGCTACTCCCACCACCCTTGGAACATCCTCCTGCCTCCCTGCTGCTCTCCATCACAGAGGTGCCTGCAGGAGCGGCGGGGGGCGGGCAGGCAGCTCTCCGAGCCCAAGCACGCACAAAAGCGTCGACCGCAGAAGAGACGGGCGCGGCACGGGCAGGGGTCCGGCGACCCCCGAGGTGCACAAACCCCGTTACCCCACAGCAGCCGAGGCGAGGGACAGCAAAGGACAGGCGTCGGGGGAACAGAAAAATGCCCCGGGAGGCCTCGGGGCGGCGGGCGGCCCAGGCCGCTCCACGGGCGCCGCGCCGGGCGCGCCCCCCGCCCCGCTCCGCCCCAA
>VZTI01000612.1:650796-673077 GCA_013397865.1 Struthidea cinerea | reverse complement strand
GGACGGGGACGGGACGGAGACGGGACGGGACGGGACGGGACGGGGCAGGACAGGACAGGACAGGACGCGACGCGACGCTGGGAGTGCCGCGCAGCGCAGCGTAGCTCGGTACCGTAGCGCCCAGCAGGGCCGGTACCCTTGTCCCGCCGCTGGGCCAGCCTGCTCCCGGCGTGCTGGCTTCTTCCTGGGGCTGGTGCCGGGCCCTGACCCGGCCCCGTGGCCGAGCGGCTCGGGGCGCGGACGGCCCCTCTCAGCCCCTGGGCGCTGGGGCTGCGCCGTTGCCGTGCTCGCCTGTGGGCCCCGGGGCGCCGGGGCTGCCCGGGCCTTCCCCACCCCCGGGTTCCGGCCCGGCCGCCTGTCCCTTGAAGGAAGTCTGGTGTTTTGTGCACAGGGCTTGGAACATGTCGACCCTGAGCATGAGCTGCTGCTCTAGAGGGATGGAGAAACGCTGTTCCCGGAGATGCGCGGGGCGAGTTTGAGTGGCACTTGAGTGGCACGCAGCGCGGCAGAGGGCGGTGACATCGCGCTAAAGCAGCGGGGAGCTGGAGCCTTTGTGTCGCTTTGCACACTGTGCTCTCACTGGCCTGGAGTCCGTGCCTCCGCAGTGTGGCCTGGGAGAGAGGCAAAACACTCTTCTGAAGTTCCTGCGTGTTCAGAGTTTCTTAGCTCAGAATTCGCGTGGGGCTGCGCTTCTGGGGTTAGGCTTTTGTGGGTATGAGTAGTCACGCAGCAAAGTTAGACTGAAATTCCTGTGTCCTGACAAGTGTGGCATTTACTCGCGTGTGTCATGGGGACTCGGGAAGTGTGGGCGCTAGTCTGTGCTTTCCTGGTTGTTCTCCAGAAAGCTCTTTTGGAGATCCAGTGAGTAAGGGGAGGCAACTGGGGGAAGAGACAGTATGACATATTTCTTAAAAGCATGAATAACTTAATCTTTGTAATAAAAACAGGTGGGCAAGCCAGCCTTTTTAACAGCAGGGCACAGATGCAGATCTGAGCTCTGTTGGCTTGTCTGGTTCCAGAGTTCTCCAGGCTTGCCTGAGAGGGTCTTGTTTGGAAGGAGAGAGACAGAGTTAAGGGAAGTTTCTGAATGAGAAGTGAGGATTATGCCACCAAAGCTGCAGGTAGCTCTGTACTGCCTTGCAACGTGAGCATGCCTTTGTCTCCAGGTCACGTTTCTCTTAAGCCTGAGTTCTGACAGCATTAGGCATCCTTTTCTGGTATAGCTTTATCAGGAAGGCCTAGAGTCACTATCGTTTTTTGTTCTGCGAACAACTAGCCTAGGTCAGTTGTTCCTGACTTTTTGTAATGGTCAAGACCCAGCTACACACCTTCTCTTCCTTCTTGTTTGTGGTGTTCTCCTTGCCACGGCTCCCCTCAGTGTGGTTACTGCTGTCTGGGTCTTGATTGCACCTTACTGGTTGGGGCCTGGCCACCAAGGTCGGGGCTGGGAAACAAATCTGATCTTGTGGCTTTCCACCATTGTCCTGTTCTTGACACCTCAATACTTTTAAAACCATTAAAGAGACATTTGAGACGTGATGGGAGCGTAAAGTTGCAGTAGTGTGGGCAAGTCTCTGAATTCACACGTATCCCAAAAGGCAGAGACAGGGGAGGGACCTTTCTTTGCTTCACCTCAAACCCCACAGACCCACCAGAGAGAACTTCTGAGGATAATCCAGTAACTGCTCTACTGCTCATTTCCTTTGACTTCACACAGATAGTGGTCTTCTCCATAGCTTAATTTTCTGCTGGTGCACTGGGAATAACCCCTCCCTATTTTAGTACAGTGCTGTGAACATGAATGTATAGGATGGTTTTAGGAGTTTGGATATTGCAACAATAAGTACCATAAGAACTTTAGAGTTGTGACTTCTGGATACTTAAAATGTCAAAAGTAAGTTTTATTTTAAAGGTATGCAGCTCTTTTGTTATCTGCCATTCCTGATCGTGGTCTGGAAAATGAAGTTAGTGTGTTTTCCTTCAAAATTGTTAACAGATGTATCTGTAATGAGTTTCTGTTGGTAACTTGGATCAGTAAATACCCTGGTTAATAGCTAATCCTATTCATGAACAGAGTTAAAAAAGACTTAATTCCTCTTTGTGGATCCTGGCCTTTTTGTCTGTCATTAATGTGAAACCAATTATGTCTTGGTAATGAGTATCTTCTGTATTTTTAACACACACAGCCCTTCATCATATTGTTTCCTTTATGAGGAGAGCTGTGAATGGATTGAGTCCCGTAGTTCACAGTTGGCTCCTGCAGCTCACTGTGGCAGACGGTCTATAAATAGACCTGCAGTGCCAGAGTAGGGGTTTAGGCATTTGCATTGCGTGTACTGTCTTGGGTTTATTTCCTGTGTTTTATGTTGGATGATAGATGCGGTTCAAATCTTTATGGTGCCTGCAGCATGTCTGTTTTGATCTTTTAAAAGAATAAAGGTGTTGTTGGTCCCCACTGTTCGACCGTGCAGGTCAGGTCACTACTATAAAAGCGAAGAATATTTTTACCTGGTTTCTTTGGCTTTGACAGCAGGCTTTGGATCGTTGGCCTCAGCATTTGCTTTGCAACATCCATTGGTTTTCCATGGGGCCTGTCTGTGTGGATGAGTTGCTGACGGAAAGAGGGAAAAGGAATAGCTGAATGATTATGGAATTACAGATCTTGGGAATATAGGGAGCAGGGGTTAGTTCCAAAACTTGTCATTGAAAAGAAAAGTAATACTAGATTGCTAGGTAACAGCACTCTTTAAAATTACATTTACTCTAGGATGCAGGCAAGGTAAGAATGGTACCTTGACTGTTGTTTAGGGTATACACCACTGATAAGAACTTGGTCAGAACTGTTGCACTGGCTTCTGGAGTGTTCAGATGCAGACCTTTTCAGTGCTCCCATGGCTGCATTAGTAGTGTAGATTCATGCAGACCATTCTTGTGAAGCACACCACTGTTTTTGCTGAAATGACAAGAGATCCTCGTCTTGTCCAAATCTCCTGGTGTTTCTTTGGAGATACTGTCGCCGCATAAGTCTGGGTTGGCAGTGGAAGAAGTCCCACTCTTGTGTTGTGCCACATTCCGTTGCAGCAGTGTTCATGTGCCTTCAGGTTGAGCTGGATCAAGAAACTGAGCTAGCTGAAAACTGTAAGTGATTTACTAAGTGCTAAAGCCAGCCTAAGGGAGATGATGGAAGTGTGTGTTGGTGGGACACAGGGCTTCCTTTCTTGGTACTGTGTACCCCGATGTTCATTCAAAGTGAGTATGTAATCCTGTCCTCCTTATCTGGCAGATGTCCTTGCTTTGTATCAGTTTCCTGAGGTGGTCTACTCATGTGTTTGCAAGCCTTTGATGAAAATATTGTACATGTATTTTTCGTATTTTCCAATTTTATTAGCTGGGATAAAATTTTCCAGAATTTCTCCATTCAAAAGCCACTCAAGATTGCGGTAAATCTAAGTTAGTTCTTTAATATAAAGGAAAACCAGTGAAGGTGATACGTATAGCACTTGAAAATGGTGCAGTGGGTAAATAACTTCAAGACGTTTATAACTGGTGAAGAGTTTCTTTGTTGTGCAGTGTTGGAATTTGATGTTGGTCTTTTGCAATGAATGGGGTAAGGCTGAAGGGCCCTTGAGAAGAGCGTTTGCAGTAGAAGTTTATTGCATGCTCAAAAGTAATTTAGTGAAGTAGAAATAGGGTAATTTTAGTGAATATTTGATGAACAAATTCCTCACCCTTTTCTGAATCTTACTTTGAGCTCTTGTCTGAGGTCTGTGATAACTTTTAACAGATATGTGGAGAGGGGCAAAGTGTCTCTGTGACTGATTCTCATGAGATAGAGCCACTACTAGAAATTAGGGGCAGCAGGGTAGAAACAGCCAGAGATTCCTCTGCATGGTTCTTTATTGCTGCTTTGGTGCAGCTATGAGTGGTCAATGTTATATCAATAGTTGCCTTTGTGTTAGGCCTCTCATTTTAGGATAGTGTCTGTTTAAATACTGCTCTTGCCGAGCATAAAAAACTTGGAAATTAATCCTGCTTGAGCAGGAGATTGGACTAGATGACCTCCAAAAGTCCTTTCAAAGATAAATCCTTGGTCAGGAGTGTATTAGTGACTAAGTACTAAGCGAGTGGTGGTGTTTTGCCTGTCCAGGGTATTGTGGAGGGCACTCCTGCCTGTATCAGTTGGGCAGTACCAATGGCAGACTTCTGGGAATTCCTACAAATTTTCCTGTGCTTGAAGGTTATGGCGTTACTCTTCCAATACACCTCTGAGCCCTGAAACCTGATGACCTGGGGAGAGCCACCTTCAGAAGCAAACTTGGATCGTATGCATTCCCCGTGCTTAAGTACAGCTTCCTCTGAGCCTTTTTAAGGCCCACTGGTGTGAGGCAACGTGTGCTGGGAAGGAGAAAAGTGCCAGGGGCACTGGGGCTGACGGCTGTCATCGATTTATAGTGGCTCTTCAATTTTGGCACCAGCTTGGAGTGTTCATGTGGCAGCACCAAGCATGGCAGAGTAAATGGCTTCTGTGCCCTTCGAAGTTTAGTTGTGTAGTAATTAGCAGCTCCACAGGGGGGAACTGAAGGCAGGAGAGCTGAAGTTCACAGCCACAGAGGGATCAAATTGGGACTGGGCCTGGTTGAGGAACTCCTGGAGATAGACCCAGACTATTGGCTGTTCCTTTCTGGAAAGGAAACTGGCATGTTACAATAGCTGAAGTTGTGATTCACTCTTTGTAAACACACTTGCACCCTTGAATGCTGTTCTTCATGCCATAGATGCATTCTTCTTTTCCCTCCACCCTGAACCTTCCTGCTAATTGGAAGCATCCCCCCGTTTACTCAGTTGCTAACAGGATGCTTCATACCAAATAATCAATCATGCGAAATTTCTTAGCTTGTGACACATCTTAATGTGCTGAGGAATAATTCTTAGGTAAGAAGGAGATACTGAGTCATCTGGAAAAATAAACAGTCCTTGGACACTTAATGCTGTTGCTGCTTCTGCTGGTAGTTTTGTAACTTCAAACCTTCACTGCTGCCACAGGGTAGAGACAAACAGTGACTTCTCCCAGGAGCGATGAGTGAGTTCAGAGTTTAGGCAGCACTTTAGCACATTTTAGATGTGCTTTAAGCACGTCTGGCTGTGCTGGTCCTGACGTTGCTGTTCCTTTGACGCTTGTGCCTGCCTTGTCATGAGCCCGCAGACCTCTCCTATTGGTCTTACGTAGTGGTGAGGATGAGCAGACGCACCTTCTCCAGCCACCAAGGCTACCATGCCTGCCAGGAAAATAGAGGTGGGGGTGACAGTGGTGTCTGAACTCCCCAAGAAGTGTCCATCAAAGACAACAGAGAGGCCAACTTGCTGCTGCTTGTTTGGGTTTTGTAGAGGGATCCAAAAGCTCATCATGATTCTGGAGGAAGTAGGAGCAGTATTACCAAGTTTGAATTTTACATGGGGACAGCACACCCACATTCAGAGCAGGACACCAGTATTTGGTGGGCTTAAAGCAAGTCAGCATAGCTGACTTGCTTAGAAATCTGAGCAGCAGGAAGGCCAGGTATAGGACCTTGATTGCCAGCAGCACTGTAAATGTCACAGGGCCTTGCTGTCATTAGGATCACACAGCTAGGTAAGGAGATGTGGCAGAAACACAGCCTTTTTGGCGTCTCATTTCAGAGAGGGGACAGTGCGCGCAAGCCCTTGACTCATTTGATGATCATCTACCCCACGGAAAAGTGGATTTTTTTTTTTTAGTAAAGATGTGTAAGCTTTGGCTGTTCTCTTCCAGAGTTGGTTTGCCACCTGTGCTTTGCTCAGGCAGCACTGCTCAAAACTGCTGTGGTGCTTGTGTTCTGTGCTTCTCATTGTGCTCTCAGGTAACACTTGCTCTGTAGAACAGCTGCTAATCCTAAAACTTACATGTGTCCCCAAGTAAGCAAACACATTGGAGAAAAAAAAAATAAAAGAGGAGGTGAAGATTTAGGCTGGACTTTACTTGGTTGTTATAAGAGCTGTGGCACTGTCGGAAGGGTATTCTGTGGGTATTTTTTTCTCCCTAGAGAAATTAGCTTTGTTTTTAAAATAGAAGTAGAAAAAATGGCTTTACAATGTATTGCTATAGTTTGGCCCAAAACTCATCAGAACTATCAGAGAGAGATGAGGTCAATGGATTTTTAGTGTTTGTTTTAGAAAGGAGAGAAGCACGTGTTGGTTACACTGCCAAGGTCACAGCAAGCAGTGTCACATGGCAGTAGTTGCAGTTAGGTGGAAAGTCTTAGCTGTACCTGAGCTGGCCTGAAAGAGGACTGGCTGAAAGAGGACGGGCTCTATGTCTGTGTTGTTTGGTCCCTTCACTTGGATCTGCCGGCATAACCACCTCGGTCGTCTCTCCCTAATGATGTTTGGGAAAGTGATCTGGGTTCAGATAAGCCTTTGTGGCTGCGCATGCAAGTTGGTCCCCGTCAGTCTGACAGAATGAGGTTAGGGAACCGCCATAGACGTAGGCAGGGAAGAGGGTGTGGCTCTCATTCGGAGGTTAGCCTTGTAACCCAGCTCTGCTGCAGTCAGGGTGGTGTACAGTGTGCAGCAGCGTTGAGCCAGCACCGTAAGTTGCAGGCACCTCTTTGGGCAGCCTGAACAGGGCAGGATTGGCAGCAGTGTAACTGTGGTCTCTAAACAGGCTGCTTAACACCTTTTTGTGCTAAGAGAGAGCGTGCCCTCACCAATGGAGCTCTGACTTGTTTCTTGTCTGGCAAATGGTTTCCTGAAGCTATGATGCCAGTCTGTAGATTATTTGGCTTTTGGCTTGGTTTTGTAGGTAACCTTGTTAGCTTTTACAAGTAACCATGATGGCTTTTACTGGGCACTGCAGCCTCTAAACCAGTTCACATCTGAAATTCTCAAACCTGCTTCTTGTTACATGAGTCACAGTGCACACAGAAGGGCCCTTACCTCTGTGTGAAGGAAACTGCAATGCAGTGATACTGAATCCAGCTTTGTAGTATGCGTGTCTGAATTACATTGCCTCCTGAATTCAGGCAGGGGTTGTAGATCTGCTTTGTAGTGTGCTGCAGATGCTGCTACCACACTCTGTCCTGTGGATTGCAGCATCTGAATACTTGCTAGGCCCTGGTGTGTGATTCATGTAAAGAAAAGAAAGCAAACCAAATTCTGTCCATCTTCCAGAGTTAATAATTCTTTTGTTTCTTGTGCAGGGTTGGTTACCAAATGGCTCTCTTGAGTAGACAATTTGGTTTATCATCTTTGACCCATCCAAGCAGTGCAGTGATCCAGCGACAGTTCAGGTAACTTTCAAATTTTGCTTTTGTTTTCTTCAGAATGTCTCATGATTGAAAGAGATGCTGTTAAGTAGATAAGAATAAGATATAGCATTTGTAATTCAAAAGGATAATATAATAAAAAAAAAAAAATCTCACAGTTGTCCATTCATAGGTTGAAAAGTGAGCCCAGACACTCCATTTGCAGGTTCCTGGCAGTCTGAACTCTGCATTGTCATATGTGTGTAAGGAGGCTTTTAGGCCTTTGGCAGCAATGCATGGGCCTGCAAGTAGAAGTTGAAAGTGTCTGTGTTTCTCATGCAAGTGCAGAAAAACCAACAGCAAGCCCCTGCTGATGCAGAGCCAATTACAATGCTTAAAATTATTCAAGAGTTTATAATTTAAGTTATTTAGAATAAAAATAATCTGAAAAATTACGTTCTCATACCTTAACAGTGTCTATTTTGCTCTTTTTCTTTTGTTTCTTGCTCCAGGCTCTAGGCATTTAAAGTTTTAAATTTGTGGACTTCATATTTTACAATGCCTTGCACAAAGCTTAGAGCTTAATCCCACCGCACATTCTGCCAATACGGGGAATCTCTATAACTCTTTGAAGGGTCAGGGCTTTAGTTTAAAGGACGAGAATAGTCGTTCCCAGGACTGTGGTCTAGAGAGGGGATTAAGACAATGCTCAGGGCTAGGTTGTGTGATAGTCCTGGGAGCTATCTTGAGAAGGTATCCAGGTCTTCCTGGCTTTCTCTCTAAGTGGGCTGCATGAGAGCATTGGCCAGTATACGTTTAAAGCATATATAGGTGACAGCGGGAGGGAGGGAGGTGAAGTCCAATACATAGAGGTGAGCAGGACTTCAAAAGTCTTAATGGGGAGACCTTTTCTTTGTGGGATATTGCTCCAAGACTGTGGCAGGAATGAAGAAAAAAGGGAAAGAAAATGTTCTCCCAGTGCAGTTATTCTTGTCTAGCGGTTCCTGGACAGTCACATTTATATCTGTTTGCTACTGCTGTATTGTACACTTGGTCCCACCAAGGTTTTCCCTGCTCCTTCCTGTGACAACACTTCCCTTTTTTCAGCCTCCTCTCTTCTGCCTTCCCTGTTGTGCAGCCACAGATGGTGAGCAGAGGAGAGAGAATGTGGTGTACCGCAGTCCCTGCCAGGGGATGGGATAGGAGAGGGTGGCTGCTTGCAGAGATTAGTGACTTCTGAGAGAGAGAGGAAAGCTAAAGTAGGCCTCTACTGTCACTGTTACGTCCGAGGCACATAAATAAAACGACACAGAGTCCAGGCTCATGAACAAGTGGAAGCCGAAGCTTTTCTTTAATAATTTTCTGACTACTATATAGGATAGATCGCAAAAAGTGTGTTGAGTGGCAATAGGTAATTGGTTCCTCGGCCATCCACCCCTTGAGAGGATTGGCCAAGTCCTAAGATACCTATTCCATAATATTTACAAAGTCAAAGCCATAACAATCTTGCAAAACAGCTTGCGAGCGCAAGAAGTTTATGAAACTGTGACCTTGTTTAAAATAGTTTACATAGGAAAGACAGTCTTCTCACAGAATATTGAGAAAAGGCTGAAGAATTTCTCTGCTTCTAGCTTTTTAGCACCTACACTCTACTGTGGGAAACAGATCTTGAAAGGCAGTGCTTGACCTCTGGAGTAGTTGGACTAATGCAGACTGACTCTGCCAGCCTTCCTTCACTGTGTGTAAAACCACCTGCTTCAACTGATGTCCATCCACCCCACATTTGGTGTGCATGCTTATCTTTTAGGTAACTTTGCAAATACAGGCCCTTCCTCTTCAAGAAGGGATGATGGTCCCGATTTACATTACATGCTTCTGCTCTGAAAAACAAGATGAATGATTAGGTTGCTTCTATATACTGTCACTGAGTAGTTCAGCTGGCAGCAGGTTGGCATTCTTGCAGCTCTGGCCAGCATGTTTCTAGTACCTCACTGCAAAGCAATTTAGCAGCAGAAAGGATCTTGCTGTTTTTCCAGTGGTCTGTGTTTGGGTGTCCTTTGAAGACAAGCAACAAACCACTTGAGTTTGAGCTCACTGAATAAAAGAATAATGGTTTCTCTAAGGGAGTATGTTCCTGCTGTTCTCAAGTATATTCAGAGTCAGACCTAACAACTTAGTATTGTGCAGTTTATTTATGTTGTTTCTTACTCCCACAAAGCAAACATACAGAAGAGACTGTGTCTCTCCGAATTCTTTCCACATGGGTAAGGTGGTGATCTCTTAGATTCTAGTTGGGGACAGCTTAGCACAGCCACAGCAGGACCTCAGAGGTCTTACTGAGAGCAGAATAAACTGGGAGACTCACATCCTTCACTGAAAGGAAGGTTGGTCATAAAAGTCCTTAGTGCTGGGGACTGTGTGCAAGATTGAAAGAACCTGACTTGAGTCTTAGCTTCCTGCAGGCTGTTTGAAACAGAAGTGAGTGCATTTTTTTGCATGTAGATTGAAGTTGGATCATTTGCAGTTGTTAAAAAGCCCATGAAATGCAAGCCACTCTTCACGCCATCTTTTAGCTGTGTTTCGGAGTAGAAAGGTCGTTTTATGTTTGATATTTAGTGAAGAGTGTGCAAAGCCCAAAGTAGCATCTGGCTTTCAAAGAGCATATTGAGTGCAGCCAGTGTGTCACCCATATGGTATGTATTTGTTGCTGGCACCTTCCGAGTGGTTTGTGTAATGACAAGAGTCTATGCTGGGTTTGCCTTTGCTCCCCAAGGTTTATTGAGGAGTTCTGCCTCTCATTCTCTCCTGTCTTTTGGTAGCATCACTGGAGCATGCCGAGCAATACAGAAACTAACCCGTGTGCGAGTGGTGGACAACAGCACCTTGGGGAACACGCCGTACCACCGGCCACCAAAATGCATCCACGTGTATAACAAGACTGGAGTTGGCAAAGTCGGAGATAAGATCCTTCTGGCTATCAAAGGAGAAAAGAAGAAGGCTTTAATTGTAGGGCACAAGATGCCTGGCCCCACCATGACGCCTACATTTGATTCCAACAATGTGGTACTCATAGAAGATAATGGAAATCCAATAGGGACTAGAATAAAAACACCAATACCCTATACGCTGCGAAGAAGAGAAGGCGAGTTCTCCAAAGTATTGGCCATTGCCCGCAACTTTGTATGAATGTTAAGAGAGGTCTTCAGTAATCCTTTTATATCCTTTCATACAGTAGCTGTTCCTTGGTCCTTTTCCAGAAACTGGTGAAATATGAAAAAGTTGATGTTCATCAAGAATCTCTCCTCCTTTTCAAGAATTTCAAGCACCTAATTTAAACATAGAAATAGTTTCTTTTCCTCCAAAAGAAGGTTGATTTATTTCACAGAACATCTGCAGTATATTTGGGAAATGGTCCTTCACCCTTATTCCTCCTCTGGTGTTAATCTGGTCTGTCATCATTAAAATGAGAACATGAAAAACCTTGTCCTATATTGCTTATGCTCTCTTTTCCCTATTTCAGCCTTTCCCAGTTCCCCAGAGGCAAGACTCAGTCCCTGGCCAAATGACACTGGGGTCTACAAAATGGATTCACAAGTAGTAGAGTGGGAGAGATACACAATGAACTACAGGTGCCTTGGGCACATTCAATAGAAAGACTAATTTCTGTCTTTGCCTAGGAGAAGTATTTAGGAGCAGTCAGAATCAGGAGGGCATGGTGGCCTGCAGTTTCAGTGGTGTGTGCTTGAGCACGACATACCAGAGAATGGGAAGCAGAAGTAGGGAGGGGAGCTGAAGGGGAAGGTGAGATGCACCCTGTGCTCTCCACCTCACCAACCTCCAAAAATTGTGTTCTCTGATTAATGCAAAAGCTGGGTTCAGATTGAAAGATCCACAGAAAGAAGCTTCTTTTTGGACCGCTGCTTGGGACCGTAGTCAGACATCATCCTTGGTGGGCTGTTGGTGAGGCTGGCTGTTGTCCAGTTTCCTAAGCTCAGGCACAGCAATGGTAAATGCTACAGTGTTGCTTTCAGGACCAGTTGGAATCCAGGAGACAAAGAGCTGCTTTTCTAGGGAGCTGAGCAAAGAAAATTGGTGCTCATGGCTGGTGAAGGGATAGCAGTGCTGGGGAAGAGGGTGCAAGGGGTGCAGTTAGCAGGAGTCTGGCCAGCTTTAGGCCCTTCATCCAATTCCTCACAGGCCTGGTGGCAGTAGTGGCTGGCTGCTCCTTGCCCTTCTGCCCCCCCTTCCTGTTAGGCTGGGAAGGCGCCTTACTTTGGCTCTGCATTGCCTCAGTGTGAAGATCTAAAGAATGCAGTGCTGAGCTATTGCACACTCCAGTTATTCCTTGCAGATGTATCTGCCCCATAGTCCCTACTGTGAAATCCACATTGTCTCTGGAAAAAGTGAGCCCTGGATCCCCTCAAACTCCCATTACTCCAGGTAACACAAAATATTATACTACAGGTTTAATTTCAGCATTAACCTTTAAATAATGGCACTGGCCTACTAAGTAAACTTCCCTGTGAACTCAGTTCTGTGGGAAAGCAGAATCACCTGCTGCTGGCAGCATGTTCCTTGTTTGCTGTTGTCCACGGGCCAGGGAATGTTGGGTCTGCTGCTCCAAGCCCTCTCTGCCCCATGGGCATTGCCTTTAAGCCCTGGGCCTGTCTCCGCCATCGGTGTCTGCCCAATGGCACAGCAGCAGAGCAGATGCTCGCCTGGCTGAAGTCAGTGCTTCCAGTCTGAGGGCAGTCAACTTCAGGAGGAACTCTGTGCTCGGAGATGTTTATGCCATTTTGCTAAGTGGGACAGTGAGCAAACTCTGTATGGCAGTCACAGCGATAAGTGTGACTGGCCTCCCTCCCTTGGGTGGGGTTTGCTTCTGTGTCACAAGGGCATGGCACAGCCTGATGTCTCGGACACTGTCCATTGCCTTTTTTTCCTGGTTAAATTTGTTTCTGGATCATATTTTGTGTAGAAAAAGGGTATATGCTTTTATGCATTTTTAGGGAAAGTGTTTATGCCACTCAATAGCTCTGTGGTCTTGCTTTAGAAAACCTGCAACCTTTGAAACTCCTGCAACCCTGATAAACACATAAACAAATACTTCTATAATTTTTTAATAAATCATAAGCCAGTTGACAAGTCTGTCCTGGCCTTCCTCAATGTAAATCCTTTTGAGAACAGAAGAGGAAGATGGCTTCCACGAACACAGTGCTGGAAAATAAAATTTGAAATGGCACTTGTACGGGGTATTTTGTTTCTGCACAGGCTGTGGGTAGAGTCGAAGCGGGGTTCATCCCAAGCTGAATACCTCAGTCCCGCCTAGCCTGGTTTATAACTTGTCTGAAGGGACACTTTACTGTGAGATTTTTGCTTGGCAACAACTCCAGCCTCATGGCATCAACCAGCAGGACCTGGGCGCCTGCAAACAATCCTTGTTTTTCTTGTCCTGACCATAGGGGCTATGAATCTCTCATGGGATGCTAGACCCTGCTGTTTGGATATTAAACATTTCACAGAATCTTTGCTAATAACTTTCCAGCATTTTGCTGAGGAAGAGGTCATGGGGAGAGGGCACGAGAGGAAGCAGGCAAGACAATGCAGCATACTTGAGATTAAAATGTGGAGTGATGCTTTAGTTCTAAGTAAACTGATACGTGTGGAACTAAATCCTTAATCTCACGGCTTAATAAACAGACATGCAGACAGCTAAGCTAAGCATATCCCATAGTGCGTCTCCTGCAGTTTTTACCTGTCGTCCCTGATGAGGAATATAGTCTCAGCAGAAATCCCTGGCCTATGTTGACAGCTCTGTGCTTGGCAAATTCCAGGTGCTGCCTGTAGCAGTATCTCTGCGAGGGGAAAGGGTCAGGCTTGTGGATGAGCCCATAGCCTGCTCCCAGCCATCCCACTGATGTGGGCCCTGCCATGGCTGCAGGATAGTCAGTCCCTGCTGCTCTGGCTGCAGAGCCTGTGCAGGCAGGGCCGGATGGATGGGGCCTTGCCCAGGCTGATGAGGGTTCTCCAGGCTCTCCGTCTTTTCCTTTGAGCAGGCCCTGCTCAAGGATCCTCATTGCCAGGTCCCCTCTTTTGTTTTGGCCCAGGGGATAATACCTGCTTGTTCTCAGCTTCCAGGCTGCACTGCTCTGTTCCAGAGCCTTCTGAGCAGCGAGCCAGTGGCGTTCTGGGAGCAGCTGCTGGGTTCCCTGGGCTCTGGCTTGTGGCATCCTTCTTTGGGATCCACTGAAGCTTAACTCTCTCCAAATGGGAGGCTTTTCCTTTTGTGTCCATCCTACTAGGAAAGCAGATGGGATTTCTTCTCTGTGTAGCAGTTCTTCCTGCAGGTCCTTTTCTTAAAGGATAGCTGCAGGCAGGTGGAATGATTTCCCTCAAAGGAGGAAAGAAAAACCAAGACACTTCCTATCTTGCCTGCTGCCAGAAGGTCATTCTCTCCCTTGCTCCTTGTTTATTATTCTGCCATTAACCTATGATTTTGTATTGTAAATGAAAAAAAATTCCAGTGTGACGCATGCTTAGGGTCTTCTTCCTGGCATCTTCTTGCCTTATGACAAATGTGCCCCCTGGTCAGTTCCAACTGGGTCCTTGGGTTGGTGTACATTCCCGTGCGTTTGGATATAGGATTTGTGTCAGCTAAGCTCCCAAGAGGGTGCCTGTTTGTCTGGTGATGGTGGGGACTTTGTGCCCAGACATTCTTCCATGGGAGTTGGGGAAGAGGTGTCTTTTTTTAGGGCATCCTGCATGGGTAGGGAGGGATGGCCTTTGGGAAGATGCCTGCCAATGAAAGACACATGACGAGGCTTTCTGGATGAGGGCTGGGGTCTGGAAAAAGACAGGCGAGCACTGGGGATTTACTGGCCGTGAGAAGAGGTGTCCCCGAAAGGAAGCGGGCGAGACAGATTATCCTGGAAGGATGCAGCAGGGAGCTGATGTCTTCCATCTGCTTGGAGACTGAGGCTGGGAGACAGGCGGCCCCGTCTCGTGGCCCTGTGCCAGCAGGGTGGATGGACCCCGGAGCTGGGGGAGGCAGCTGGTGACTTTGGGGGCTGAGAGGAGGGAGAGAGAGAGAGCCGAACTGGGGGTGATGCAGCCGGAGCGCGGACGCCTGGCTCGGCTGGCAGGGCTGAGAGCGGTGAGCTGCACATCCCCGAGCGGGAGGCTAGATGGCAATGTGGGCGTGATGGTGTGCCCGCAGCCTGCCCCGTGCCCCACGCTCGGCGGGCCCCTGAGCCTGACTGACGACACACAATCGCCGCACACAAAATCTCCCTCGGTCAGCACGTTCCCCAGCCGCCGGCCCGCAGCAGGGCAGCGCAGCTCCGGCCGGCCGCGGGAAGGTTCTGGGGGGACCGAGCCTGACCTGGTCTCTCGGGGAAACACCCGGCGAGAGCCAGGGAACTCCGACTGCATTTGAGCCCTGTCTCCACGGAAGGTTGTTGAGTGACCAGGGGCGTCAGGGTCAGCTTTAACCTTTCGGTGAGGGCGTGCTGGGCTAGGAAAATCACTGGGAAGATCCGTCTGCAAGCAGCATTCTGACTCCCGTGGGGCTGGTGGCTGGTTGGGAAGAGGAGGGACATCAGTAGGATGCTGGCTCATGGATGTCAGGGGGCTGCAAAACAGGAGTCAGGGGTGGGCAGCAGGGAGGCACAGCCTGGCTCTCTTGTGAAGCCCTGAGCTGGGCCACTCTCCTGATGCAAAACAACCCCTCAGAATGCATTGTCACTCCTTGCCAGAGTCTTTCATCTAGAGGCAGATGCTAAATCTCCTTCCCTGAGGGAAAGGCATGCCAAGCCTCAGGTTTGCAGGCTGAGCAGCATTTTCCACCCAGCTGCACACAGAAGCAGTGGCAGGACCCTGCTGAGCCCATCTGATGAGACAAGTGAGGGCTGTCATTTAAGTGTCTGCATCTCATCTGAACGTGGCTGTGTTGTTTAGGGTTGACATGACCCAGGAAGAGCAAAGAGGACAGGGAAACAGCTGGACACTTGTTTATATCCTGCAGCTACTGTTCAAGATAGACAAGGGAAGGAGGAGAGTGTCCATCAGGGAAACTCTGTGGGCTGGACACTTGTACTGGGAAATGCAGAGGGGCTAAAGGGGGCAAAGAGTTGGGAGTGAGGGAAGGGGGATGGGGTTGGCACTGCTGTCAGGGCATAGCCCCAAGGTTGAAGCTTGTGTGGTCGCTGCCCAAAGGGGTCTCCCCTGAGCACATTAGCACCAACTACAGCCTTGCCAACTCATTTTCTGAGTAGTTTCTCCTGTTCTACAGCATAAGAAATGGGGTGGTGAATGACACTGAATCTAGTCTGAATGCTGTTGCACTGGTGGAGCCTCAAGTGAGCATGCCAGGCTGGTCAGCTTATCTCAGAAGCTATCAGGGATAGAGGATGGAAATTTTCCTAGGCCTGTCGCAAATGCACCCTCTAACAAGAAAATAGAATTGGAAAGCTCAGGAGTGTCTAGCCTGGAGAGAAAGATTAATGAGGGCTCATGACAGAAGGATAAGAAGAAGGATGTGGAGAAAACACATCAGGCACATCCATTCACCCTCTCTGAGAGTGCAGTAGAGGCAGTGTTCAATCAAGCAGGCTGTCGGAGGAAATAAAATTACCTTTTCTTTCATTTTTCCTTTTACCCAAAACACAGGTTGCCTCATGAAATTCATTGTTCCAGGGCTTCACTGCTTAACAGAGCTCAAAATGAACCTGGATGCTCACCTCCATGCTGGCTACAGTGAGTGTGCTCAGTGTGAATAGTACACACACCCTCCCCAGAAGACTGGGAAGTGATGTGCCCAGTTATTGTGGCATAGACACCAAAGACAGGCTGTCCCTTGGGCCTTGGAAATATGAGCTGGCTTTGCAAATGTCTGAAGGCTGTAAACTCCAGGAACATAATGCAGTTCTTTAAAAATAAACACGCAAGCCCCAAGGTACAACATGGCCTAAGGCAGAGCCTGTGAAGAACATCCAAGGTCTTTTGGCACGAGGCTGTACCCCAGATCCTGCTCGCTCTCTAGCTCAAATGAGCTGCTCTTCCTAGCTATGCCTATGAGTGTGGAGTGTGAGGGGCACTGGTGAGTATTCCCCGGGGCCAAGGTCAGGATGGGGATAAAAATGTCTTCCTCTGATGGACCCCAGTTGTGACTATGGCACCCCAATGGGGTTTCCCATATTAGATACATCTCTTGCGATTAAAGGATTTGTTGCTCTAGCTTGTAAGACTGGATGCTGACCCTGATGAGGTAAATCTTCCTCACATTTCTGGGGCAACATGATGCTGTGATTGGAAGTCATGGTGGTCCCTTCTTGGCTCCAAAATGAGTAATGTTTTGTGGATTGGGAGAGCAGCACTCAAGCATTAGGGGAGTGTGTTTCACCCACTGCATTCAGGGGATAGGAAGAGCTCAGGTGTCCCCTGATGTCCTGGTCCTGCCAGGCCTGGTCCTGCTCACTCAAACAGGCGCCACATGTTTGGATGGGGCAGAGAGAGGTACAGTGGGGTGAGTGATGCCCAGTCCACTCTGATGGCCCAACAGCAGCTCCCTGGAGGCACTGACAAGAGCAGACCACTCTAGGTTCACCAGGGATGGCAAAAGCTGAACAGACCAGAATGTGTTTTTCACTCTTGCGCTTTAGGCTGTCCCTAAGGGAGCCCTGCCTAGGGCCCTCAGGTGCTGTTTTGTCCTGACTTTTCACACTTCACCCCAAGCATCTGCCTGGGATGCACAGGAGGCTTGGGAAGGTGGTACCCATCTCCAGTGCAGGAGAGCCTATTACTTCTGCAGGATGAGGTTTTGGGGTTTTGTATTCATGCTTGACTGGAGCAAAGACAATGGTTGTGTGCTGCCCAGCCACCTGAGCTTTGCTCTTTATCATGTTTACTTTCCTCTTCAAAATAAGGCTCGAGATTCCCTGTGGGTGTCTGGAGAAGGGTAGAAAAGACTCCAGTTCACTGAAGGCAGAAAACTCTTTGCTTGGAGAAGTAGATAAAGTGAGGAGAGGAGGTGGTAGGATGGTAGATGTTATCTTTGCCCTTGTTTCCTGAGCCTGACGCTTGGCTCTTGGACATTATTCCAGAGGCTCTAGACAGCTCCAGGAAGCCTCCAATCTGTGTTTCATAATGCTAACATCAGTAAATAGCTGGTTTAACTGGCTTCACAAGTCTGACACTTTGCCTCAGCTCTGCCTTGTGGAGGAGGAATAGGTTCCCAGGAGGCCTCACCTGCAGTGGGGTGGGCTGAGGACACGGGGACCTGCAGGGCATCAAATCCAGCCCTGCAGAGACAGTTCCCTCATGACAGCTTGACAGCTCAGGCAGTGGAACCTGGGGGAGAGGGAAGCCAGGCTGACCTCCTGCCTGCGAGGTCCAAACACCCATCGGGCTCTCTGGGGCGGGATCCACCCTTCCCCTACTCCCTGTGCTCCCTTCACTGCTGGTGTCTCCACTTTGCCAGCCCGCGTTACTTGCAGGAAAACTCAAGGGCAAAAGACTGCCAATGCAGAGTGGTGGCTGGCAGGCGGTACCTTGTGTGCCTGCGGGAAGCTGAACAAACCTTAAGACTTTTAAGAATGGGGAAATACAGACTTAATGGGCTGTCCTGTGCAAATTTTGGGTCACCTGAGGCTGAGCTAAACTCCCTTCTACAACCTCCAGCTACTCCTTTGTGGGTGGCTGAAGGATGGGGAAGAGCCCTGAGAAATCCTTGGCAGATGGCATCACAGGGCAGGGAGAGGGAGACGGGTTCAAGTTCAGAGCAAAGGGGCTGCATAACCTGGGAGGCATATGCTGAGGTTTTAGGGCAGGTATTCTAGGCTGCTCTGGTGCTGTGCAAAGACTGGGTGCTGCTGAAATAAAAAGGGACTACCACCCCAAGGGACTCCTGAGTTGGTGCACAAGCTCTGTGTTTCCTGCTTCAGGAAACTTCAGCAGCCAGGCTTTTACTGACTGAGGGGACAACAGATCCCACATGAATTCTGCTTTTTCCTACATGGACAAGGTGGGGTGGATAGGGGCTGTTAATCATATCTAGGGATTATAGTTACCTAGTTTATGGTAGGGATGCTACTGTGACCCTTTAAATGATGCTACGCAGAACTAGACCAATAATTTGTGTGGTCCTTGGGGAATGTCTGAAGTACAGGCATGCTAAGAGACGTGCAGATCAAACCCAGGCTACATTTATGGCTCCAAAATCTGCCACTTTGTTAAGGGGTGGTCAGTGGATTTTAGCATGCAAGTGAGGCAGGTGTTTGCCTTTCTTTCTCCATCCCTCAGCCGACCCCTTACCCTAGCTGCATGTGCCCATCCCATTCAGCAATGAATACACTCAACCAGGCCCAGGCACTGGTGGGACAAGCCCATACGATTAACCAGTCCTTCCTGTACATGCCTCTCACCTCTGATTTCACCAGGCTGTGCCTCAAGCCCACCCCATTTTTTCCCTCTCCAAACCACCTGTATTTAAGGGACCATTCAGGCAATAAGCCAAGTCTGATGGTTCCTATGCCCTCCTCTTGAGATGCACCAGATTTCAAGACAGTCTGAAGAAGGGGTTCCATTGCAGAGCATATACTAAAGCATATACTTTAGCCATGGGCTCTCTGGTCCCAGGGAAGGCAGCAGGAGTGCTGTGCTGCAGTTGTGTCCCCACCAGTGTTGCAGACCCGCAGCAAGGCTCCCAGGTCTTAGTGGACTCAGCATCACATACCTGGCACTGAACATGAGGGCTGGATAACTTAGTTAGGGCTGACAATCTCCTCAGCCTGGAGGCCGAGTTTATTGACCCAGTATCTGTAAGGTTAAATGCTTACCTGGTGGTGTAATGCAGCAGCACCTCACTGGCAACACAGCCCCCAGCCCTGCCCAAGTTCTGCCTCCGAGCACTACTCACTGGCCGGCCTTTTTAATTAAGAGAATCCAGGTGTTCGAATGGGTTTTGGGTTGACTTTCTACCAAGTCTCGGCCTGGCTTGGGTGCTGGCCTTATAGGTGCTGAGAGCTGGTGGGGCTGTGGCTGCCTGTGGTTCAGCTGCATTGAGACATCAAACCTGAGCCGAAAGCCCCTGGTGCCATGCAGAAGGGTTAACAGTCTGCTTGCTCTCTCTGTGCTTCAGAGAGCTTTGTTCATTGGAGTATTAAATTCCACAGCTGTAAATAATCTGCAGCAGGAGAGATTATCAAGGCCTTGGGAAGAAGCAGCTTTTATTAATAAGATCAGCTCTCCCTGCGAAGCATCACGTAGTCGCTCTCCACCCTTTCCTCGCTGTCTCTCCAGGCATTGCCAAGGTCCAGTGGCATAACTTCCCCACCTCCATCCTGTGCCACCCATCCTCCTGCCATGCTCCCTCTGTCTTGCTATTGCTGATCGGCAAACAGGGCTCTTCACAGCAACCAGCAGTGCAGGCTAGAAATCTCATCTCACTTTACCTGAGAGGTAGTTGTGGTTTGACATGCCAGGCTGCTGCTAGCCAAGGTGGGAAGGTGGTGGGACACATGCTGGGACAGGAGTGTGGTGCTTCTCATTGTCATGGCACCTGCCTCTGTGCCAGGCTGGAGGCTGCTCCATGCCTGACTCCTCCAGGGGTATGCCTGTGGGCAGGTGCAGCATGCAGGGCCTGGATGTGGTTTTCCATGGCTCTCCCAGGAGCAGAAAATAGGCCTAGCGGGTGTTTGAATGGAAACACATTCCTGGTGATTTAGAATCATGTGATTTGGTGTCTGGGAGCTTTTTCCAGCACGTCCTCTGTGAAGGCAGGAAGATCACAACTGTCCAGGGTGGACTAGCTCTCTTAGCTAGAAAACCAGCCTAAGAGAGACTTTTTAGGATGGACACCAGGGCTTGGCCCTCTTTCAAGACGCCCAGTCCCTGGGGATTCCTCACTTCTGTGTGAGGAACAATCCCTTTGCCTAATTCTTCCTCAAACCCTACTCCCCCTCACAAGTAATTTCTGGTCTTAGCACATTCCTGGCAGTGAGGGATCCCCTCTGCCACCAGAGCTGAGAACACGGCAGGGACATCAGGCCTTGTGGTGATTCCCACGTACAGGAGGTGGCTGTGGTGGCTCCCCACTACGCTGCACTAATCCACTTGGTGCAGGGCCCTGCTGAGCTTTTAGCTTTCTTTTCTGGCAGAGCTCGAGACTCAGCATGAGGCCCCTGTACCTCTGAACATCTGTAAGCAGTGCACAGACATCCTCCTTCTCTGCTGGGAAAGGGATTGGTATTTGGGAGCAGCAAAAGCTTTCAGTTTGGGGGAGGGAGTATCCCAGTTTGCACCAGGCTTTCAGGACACTGTTAAGCACTGCCAAGAGCACCAGCCCCACGGTAAAGCCTCGGAGAAGTGAGTACCTCAGGGCAGCTTGCCCTGCCACTTCCCACTTTCCTGGCAAAGCTGCTGAGTTCAGAGCTAACCCTGACGAGGCACATCTTCCCCCCACATCACTCACCCAGCTCACTTCTCCTCCCCATATCCCCAAAGAAGCCCCCACTTAACAAAGCATCACTTTTAATTAAAATGGTTCCCCTGCGATGCATCATCTGAATGTCTCCGGTTATTCCTGCTGGGCTCCGGCCAGAGGGACGTGCGGGGGCAGAGTATCAGGTCAAAATCTCTCCGAGCTGCAGCCAGAAAAAGTCAGAGCAGAGAGAGTAGCTGATGGTCTCACTGCCCCGCCGCCAATGGGCTCTCAGCAAGGGGGAGCTCTGCCCCAAGCAGGCCTGGGAATGAGACACGGCCTTTCTCCCTGCAGAGGCGTGCGGAACTGTGGATGCCCAGGGGAGGCCGGGAATGAATGCTGTGAGCAGGGATCACCAGCTCCCTGGGCACGGCTGATGTTCCTGCACGAGAATCTAGCTGGCAGCCATGCGCCACACTTGGTGGGGTTTGGCCCTGAGAGGAGTAAGGGTGGGACATCCACTGGGGTTTGTAAAAATGGAGAAGGGAGGCAGGTCAGTAAGAGTATACAAAGCATTCCCTCCTAAATGGAGACAAGCTTTTCTATCAAGGCTGCAGGGCTTCATTCGGGTTACCTAGGAGATCATCTGGAGCAAGGGCTGCCTGCTCCAAGGTGGCTTCGCTCTCAAGAAAAACACCTTCACCTCCCCCTGTCCCCAGTGTACTGGCAGCTTTTCCAGGGACGAGAAAAGAAGGGGGTGCTAAGGATCAATAACTCCCTTGGGGCACCACATGGAGTCATTCCTCAAACTTCCCTAAGAAGGGCGAGCAGCTAGCTCCACCCACACTGCTGCTGGAGTTTCCCTGGGCTGGGGTCCTGCAGTGGCATAGCTGCTGGTGGTGCCTCAGACATGCTGCAGGCTTAGCTCTGAGCAATGGGAATTGCTAGGGTGTTTCAACTCTTGCACGACTGTGTCCCCCATCCCGACCTGGGTGGGACATATGCCACACGTGGTCACTGTGACCCTCACGCCTCACACGTGGATGCAGCAAGTGGGCACCCTGTGGGGTTGGAGGTGTGCAAATAATGATGTTTTACCCCAGCCCCTGCAGAGACTCCAATCCTTGTGCTTTGGGAAGTGGAAATTCAGCCTTCCGGCAGGAGGGGAGTAAAGCCAGAGAGGAGCAGGGAAAAGGCCTTGCTGTGCAGTGGGGAGGACTCTCTGAGGGGCTTGAAACCCATATGGATATTCTTAGCAGCCTTCCATCTGTTGGGGCATTATTATAGCAGCCCCCGCTGTCATGTGCTGCCGTAGAGCAAGAGGTCTTGTGCACTCATATGAGCCTGTGGCATCAGCTAGCAGTAAATTGAAATTCTTTTCCTTCTGGACATGCTGGGCTGAATCCATGGGCACTTATGGAAACTGCTGGGACATGTGTGTGCCGCTTTATTAAAGTATGTAGCATTTCATCCCTGCATGGCGGGTGGCAGGAGTCAGGCATGTGCCTGGTCTGTGGTTTCTCCCTGCTCCTGTCAGCTTTGCTCTGCTAAGACGCCCTGTGTGCCCCCTCCCACGCAGCCTTCCCACGGGCTCGATCCCCATCC
>VZTI01000612.1:631834-650731 GCA_013397865.1 Struthidea cinerea | reverse complement strand
CGTCCCCATCCCCATCCCCATCCCCATCCCCATCCCCGTCCCCGTGCCGCTCCACGCCGCTCCGCGTCCCTGCAAGGCGGGAGGCGGCCACAGGGTGTCAGGCGGGTGCCGGGCTGCCTTCCCACGGAACCGGGCGGCGGGACCGCCGGCTGCCGCCCGTGGGACCGGCGATCCCGGCGGGCCTGGGGAGCACGCCTGGGGAAACTGCAAATGAGGGGCAGGGTTTGCTGTCACCGACACCCCTGAGCGCGCCTCTCTCCAGGGAAAGGATGGCTTCTCTTCCTTTTCCCACGTAGGGAGGGAGATACGTTTTCCAGGTGCTGTGTGAGTTTTGCCCGGTCTTTCAGAGCAGGGAGGGGAAAGCTGGTGGTCTCCCGTCTGGTGCATCCCAGGTGAGCTGAGCTGTGTTGGGCCTCATCCCCTGGCTGCGGAATGCAAAGGAAGGCTGCCCGACGAGGGGAACAAAGGGCCTTGGATAGCAGCTCTAGCGAGCAGGGAGTGTTGGCAAACACTGCTGCCATTGCTCAGGGAAGAAAGCAGCTGAGCAGGGGCGTGGGGAGACACTGAGCTCAAGGGGCTGTGGGTTCCCAGCAGGAAAAGGGGGTCAGTAGGTTCGTGGTGCTGAATCTCCCTTGGCAGGCACCTGCTAGACCTCGAATCAAGTTCAGTTGTGCTTCTCCCAGCTCTCTGCTTTGTGGCTGCACCGAGTGTGGGGGGAACCCATTTTTCCCACTGCATTTTCGTGGCGGAGGCGGGGGAGCTGGTGCAGAGAGAGAGCAGGCTGGGGAGGATGCATCAGTGAGTGACGTATGATGCTGGAGCGAGCAGTGGCCCAGCCTCGCTCAGGTGCAGTTCTCCGTGCTGCGCCTCACGTACAGACGCTGTCTATCCTCCAGCTATTTACCACCAGCTCATTTTGCAAACTCTGCACTCGCAAGATTTTTTTTCCCCTCTCTCCCTCCTACTTCCCTCCCTCCCTCCCTCTCTCTCTTCCCTGTAGAGATGCTCAGTGTTCCCCATTCAGCTTCAAGCATAAGGTCTTCCACCTGCACAGGCATTGCTCATGCTGACCTGTCTGCAGGTTCTGCCGGGCCTGCCCAAATTCACCTCCTTCCCTTTCTCCCACCCCGTTAGGGCTTGAGTCCTGGCGGGGGCAACTCTGGCAAACAAAGAGGGAGGCTGGTGTGAGTTGAAATGCTGCCAGAGGGGAGACTTGGCCAGAGAGCCTGCTGCTCCTGCTCGTGCACCCATGAGCCTGGAGGTCCGGCCCCCGCTGCCCTGCAGGAGTGCTCACTTCCCACTGGGGTGTGGGGTTGCCATCTTTGCTGACTGGGGATAACTATCCTTTGTTAGAGGAGAGGGAGGGAGGGAGGAAAGAAGGAAAAGGAAGTCATGCGGGACTGGGGAGAGTACCCTGATGTGGGAAGGCACAGGAGTTTATTCCTGTGGGTGCTGGTAAGGGACGTGGAATAAGACCCAACCAGGGATTGCCCCATTGTGTGCTGAGGAGGGAGAATAGAACACTACAAGGAGAGGGCAGTGGGGAGTCTCGGCCCTCCCCAGCGAGGAATTGGAAAAGAATTGCCGAGGAAAAGGGGCTGCCCCTCAGTGTCTCTTCCTGGAGGGGGTTGCTTGGCCCTGGGAGGGTTTCTTCCTGAGCAGGGACTATAGCTGGTGGCTAACTCACCCTTCTCCTGGCGGGTATGTGCTACTTTAATCTCTTTTTTTGAAACCTAAGGCCTATGACTTGTCTCAGGCTTTTATGTCCTCTATCTCCCCCGTGCCGAGAGAGGGCTTTGTGGTTTTAAGGAGGTGCTTGAAAACACGAGCTGGGGGTTTCCCTAAGGGTGGGAAAACAGCATAAGTAGGAGACTGCTGTCTCTGTCTTCTGATTTCCAGCAGGTTGGGTGGTGGTGGGGCTCACCGCTCAGCTCTTGGCTGTGCACAACCCGAGGCTGGCGAGGAGACCACCCCAAATACAGCTGGGGCACACCTGAGGCTGGGGTGAGGGGCTGGACGGAGAGACTCCACCTTGGCTTTAAGGGCAAGGACAGGATTGCCTTTCTGCCCCGTGGGGGCTTTGGGGGCGCTGCTCGGACGAGGGTTCGCGTTGGGGCCGGGACCCGCGGGCAGGGGTCGGGGGTGCGGCCGGGGGCAGGGGGCAGGGGGGCAGGGCTGAGGGCTGCCCGTGCGCCGAGCGGAGCGGCGGGCTGGCTGTCGCACGCTACGGTAGGTGGCAGTGCCGCCCGGATTTTATGAATGAAGGAGGAGGAGGGGAGGCAGATGGATGTGGGGAGGTGGTGATGGAGAAGCGGGGGGGCGGAGGGGGGGGGAATTTTCTGGCTGTGCTCCGGCCTCCACCTCCGTCCCCCTCGCCCCTGCGCCAGGCACCCTCCCCCCGCTATTAGCATAGGCCTGCCCGGTTTACATGTCGGGCTGCACGTTGCCGCGGCCGGATCCAGCAGCCAGCAGCGCTGGCAGCCGCCCCGAGTCAGCTGCTTCCCCGCGAGGAGCGGCGGGAGCCGCGCGGGGGGGCGGGCNGAGATGGGTCCGGCACCGCCGCCCCCGCCCGGCACCGCCGCCAAGGTGTCCCCAAGGAGATGGGTCCGGCACCGCCGCCCCCGCCCGGCACCGCCGCCAAGGTGTCCCCAAGGAGATGGGTCCGGCACCGCCGCCCCCGCCCGGCACCGCCGCCAAGGTGTCCCCAAGGAGATGGGTCCGGCACCGCCGCCCCCGCCCGGCACCGCCGCCAAGGGGTCCGCAAGGAGATGGGTCCGGCACCGCCGCCCCCGCCCGGCACCGCCGCCAAGGTGTCCCCAAGGAGATGGGTCCGGCACCGCCGCCCCCGCCCGGCACCGCCGCCAAGGTGTCCCCAAGGAGATGGGTCCGGCACCGCCGCCCCCGCCCGGCACCGCCGCCAAGGTGTCCCCAAGGAGATGGGTCCGGCACCGCCGCCCCCGCCCGGCACCGCCGCCAAGGTGTCCCCAAGGAGATGGGTCCGGCACCGCCGCCCCCCGCCGCCCCCGAGCCGAGCGGCACCCCACAGGTTTTACGCCGGGTTGCCACCGTGACTTGGGGCCCCAGCGTGGCCCAGTGTTGCTCTCCACGAGTCCCTCGGTGCCCTGTTGGCAGTCCCAGGGTGGGGGTGCTGGGAGCAGGCTGGGCTTTGGGGGGTACAGCCGCATCGTGCTGCCAACAAACTCCCTTCTCTCTGCTGCCCGTTTCCACGGCCGGCCTCGCAGGGCAGTGCCGGGGCATCCTCTTCTTCTGCAGCTTCTTTGTGCCCTGGGGCATGTTCACAGCCCCACATCCTGTTCTCCAATGACCCACCACTTGCATCAGAGATCCCCTTTGGTGGGAAAAGCCAGGAGAAGGAGCTGAGTAACTCCCTGATACTTGCTGGCAGAGGCAGGAAGTGAGGTCTGCTTGGTGCTTTGATATAAGGAGAGGAAAAGCGCCTTTTTTGTTGTTTGTTTCTGGGACCTCCGCGGATCACCTGGGACTATATGTGTTGGTCGTTTCCAGCTGGATCTGGGATTTCCCACTGTGGGGACCAGGACAATAGCTTTACTGGCACAGCTGTGGGACGAGTGACTGAGCGGAAGAAGTGACTGCGCACAGCCTCACAGCTTCCCTCTCCCCCCAGGGCAGGTGTGGATCATGCCTGTAGTGCACCACGAAACAGCCCTTGCTGTTCCCAGGAGGTAGTGAGCTGGGGCAATCGCTGCTTTCCTATCCACCCTGCCCATTCTGTCACGGGGGGAATAAAATTTCCTTCAGAGGAAGGAAATTTGCCTGCCTGCATTGGTGCGGTCTCCTTCTGGGGAGCATTGGAGGTGCAGAGCTACTCAGGGGGAGCTCTGGATGAGACCCTGAGAGAGGCGCTTATCCAGGAGAGAAGGTCTAACATGCCTTTTCCAAATAGCACATTGACCCAGTTCCTGCTGCAGGGACCTACACCTGTGCCACCCCCATGCCACTATGCAGGAGCAGAGCTGTCCTGCAGTTTGGGCCAGGGACCCCACAGAAAGTGCCAGCACAGTGCTTGCAGTGGCTGGGCCCCATTTTTCAGCAGCACCCACATTAATTAGGGGATGGTCAAGGATGATGCTGCAGCACTGACCCCTTCAGCATGGCCAGCTGTGCCCCAGGAATGGTGTCGTGCAGATCTGGTGGTGCCTTTGGAACTATTTGGGCACCAGTTCAGGCCCACTGGTCCTGCTCTAGCTTGGATGATCCCACCTGCCTGCCCTAAATCCCACAGTGGTTTCAGCAGGACACAGCATTTTTCATCACCCCTTGCCTGAACGAGTTAGGTAGGATTGCTGTGTGCTGGGAGGTGGTTACTCTAAAGGGGTCCTTGCTTCAGCGGCATCCTGGATCCTGCAGGACCCTTCATCCAGAGGGCAGGCAAGAGGAGATCTCTCCATCCAGTGGAGTGAGGTGCCCCTGGGGCCAGGAGAGGATGCAGGAGGAGGACAGGAGAGCCTGCAGTGACATAGATGCTTCCACAGTGTGGTGGGCAGGAGGTCCCTGCCTAGTTTTGGACTTTGCAGCACCTCCAAGCCGCTGGCATCACAGGCTTTGATGGGGCTCGAGCCCAGGGAGGACAAGGGCGCACCTTGCCACTCCGTGTTAGGCTGGCTTGAGGAAAGAAGAGCATCTAAACTCCAGAAGAAGCATGGAGCAGAGCCCAGCTGCTCGGCTGGGCCTGCTGTTTCTCACCTCCACCCTGTGACCGGCATTAGTTCTCACTGCTTGGCTGCCAGGGACTCAAACGGTGCCTTGCTTGGACAAGCTGTCAATCCAGGGATTTTTGTTTTCATATTAAACCAGCTGAGTATTCAGAAGCAGTTCCAGCTACCACCACGGAGAAAGCAACTCCAAGATACATAAATCCCTGCCAAGCCTGCCTGTGCTACCTCTGAGACAGCAGTGCCACTGCTCTCTGGTGCTGCCAGGAGTGGGTGTGTGGCAGGGCTCCGATCCAGCGCCCAGCCGAGCTCCCAAGGAGAGGATCCCTCTGCAAACCTGCCAGCCAGGACACAGGGAGCTTGCCCTGATACCACTTTGCTGAGGGGCATCCAAAAGCGTGCCCAGATCTCTGTCCTCAGGAAATGGTTGGAAAGGAGTGGATAATGCCTGCCTGCAGCCTCAGGTGGAGGAGAGCAGGATGGGGGAGCTGGTGTGCAACCCACCATCCTGTGCTCAGGTCCCTGTGGCTGTGGCTTAGAGAGACCTGCTCCAGATCCATGCGTGGTGCAGGATGAGACCTCACCATGTAGGACAGCCACACTCAGGCCATTTGCTGCGTGCCTGGCACTTTGTCTCACTGGGTTTTCCCCATGTGGTTTGCGGGACCTGGAGCTTGTTGGCCTGCCGGGCACACCACACAGCGTGTCCCTTTTCCAGGGTGAGCTAGTCTGGCTCTCCCAGTCCTGTTTTGGGAAGCAGGGATCAGGGGAGTACGCCCTGCCGGGCACGTAGGCCATCCTGGGGTAATGACTCTGAGTGTTTGGCTGTCTGATGCAATGAACTAATTAGGAATTTGCTGTCACCACAGCTGGACTCACCTAGCTTGTATGCTACAGCCGGGTGATTCTCACTCCATATGACAGTCCTCCAGCCTCACTGGGCACCAGGAATAGCAGCGAAGGGATCACATGGCCATTCTGGCTGTCCTCCCCTGCACTATGACAGCCTTCTGGCAGCCACGCATGCAAGCATCATGAGGTGGATTCAGTGGCCATGGAGGAACATGCTCCACCTTGCCAGCCCCTGGGACAGGCAGGTGACACGTCTCCTGATGTGCCAGCAGCACATGAGGCTGGGGCACGGCCCTGGCAGCAGGGAGCAGTGGTCATGGCACCCCTCCTCTCTGGGATTCAACAAAGATAGCCAAGGGCACTGAGGTGACTGAATGTCTTTGGAAATTTCTCTCTGGTGCTTTGCAAGGATCCTCGTGCCAGGCAAAGAGCTGAGCAGGGCAGACCTGTGCTCCTTGCAGCGGGGAAGCATCCCGCTGCCTGTCCAGGCACGGCACTCTGCCTGTACTGCCCCTGTAGTGGGTGCCCAGCAGCTGTGAGGTGGGGTAGGCACAACATACAAGGACTCCACTTCCCAAGTAATACACAATACAGAGAATCCTTCAATGCTGATGAATAATTTTTATACCTGTCCAGGTGCACAGCTTGCATACCGGGCCTTCAGTGCTGATGCTATCTCAGGGCATGCCAGCATCACTGGTTTTTCCCACAGGGAACCCCTGGAAAGAGCCCACTCCCAGCATGTGCCAAGGGCCGATGTCAGTGAGCGGACGTGCTGAGAACCACCGTGGTGACCGTGAAGGTGGGGGGTCCTGGGGAAGACATGCTGGGCATAAGCAGAAATCAGCCACAGCTGCTGGAAGAGCCTCGGAGAGGAAAAGTATTCAGCCCACAGAAAATGAATTAGTGTTGACGTTCACTGAACATTTGTTTAGATTAAGCAATATGGCTCCAAGTTTCTCAGCTGTGGGGAGCCGGTCACCACAGCACTTACTGGATGTCTTTTGGTGTTGCTGTTCATGGCACTGGCCAAGGGACTGAGTGGTGGTGGGGAGAGCTGGCCCCACCCTCGGGAGCCTCCTCCTCCGCACCATACCTTCTCTCCCTGGTTTCTCCTCAGCCAGAGAGCTGAGGCAATGGTGGTTTTCCTCTCCAGAAGTGGATGCTCTGGGTGATGCCCTCTCCCAAAAGGTATTTGCAGCATTTGCAAGGAGGCCATGGTGGGGCAGCTGGTGCAAGGACCTGCTGAACTTTGCTACGGGTGCTGGAGATATGGAGGTGACAAGCAGCCCTGCCCCAGCTCTGTCCCAGCTCTGCTGGGATGGTGCCGCTGGGGTCCCTTCAGTCATCAGGACATCAACTCTTCCACCAGCTTCCAAATGCAGAGTTTAGGAAAGGCTGTGGCTGGGGACTGTGGGCTACTCTGCTGGCACCAACACCTCCTAGCAGCTGTATGTGTGGCTCTGCCAGCCGGCCATGCAAAAATACCTTAGAGGCATGGAATAAAACGTATTTATTTCTTAGAAATCTGTATAAATTGGAACCATCTCCCAACGAGAAGTGCTGAGTTTGGTTTCCCAATGTAAAGTGGCAGCTACAATGAAGAAAAAGACAAAAAAAGGCTGGACCACCCACTGTCTGGGGAGAGAGTGCCCTGGGCCCCCAGGGTGTTTGGAGGGGGAACCATCTGGGCCCTGGGGTCTCTGCAGGTGGGACGCTTGCTGCCTGCAAATGCGGGGAAGCCTTCCCGCAATCCTCCACAAACCCAAGAGAGCCACCTTAAGAGCTCTCCCTCCATAGGACCAAACGGGATCCGCCAGGCGTTTCATATACCATATTCTATAGCCAAGGAAGCCTTAACAAAGAGCCGTACGCTCTCACGTTTCACTTCAGGCTTCTCCCTGCTGCAGCTGGAGCTGAGTTTTTAAAAATCTTTGTGTCATTATTTCGTTCCTCTTTTGATTCAGCCATCGAGGGACAAGGAGATGCCAAACGAAAAGAATGGGCATTTAAACAGAACTAGATTGAAGAGGCAGTGTGTGCGCTGAACAACAAGTCTTTTTACATTTCATATGATCTTATACATGGGCTCCATTCAGTATATTTCCCCTCTGTTTCATTTGAATGTACAGAATTAGCCATTCACATCCTCTGGAATTACGGCTCTTTAACATTTCCATTCTGAGCTGCCTCCATATTTTGGGGGTTGGGAGTGTTATTAGCTCAGCTGGGGAAGCACAAGCTGAGGTCAGAGTTGGTCTTGCAGGCTGGAAATGAGCTTTTTCTTTTTTTGGAAAGTGCAAGATTTGATGCATGATGACTCTGGTCAGAAAAATATATGAGCATACACAGTAATGTGTATGTGCTAGAACATGCATGGATCTGGTTTCAGCGGAGGGAGTCTTTTTCACATTAATCCCAGTGAAGTTATTTCTTTAGACAGAAAAGCGAGCCTCGGTTTTCAGATGTGGGGTGAGCTCTGTGATTGCCTGAGGTCGCACGGGTGGCTGTGTCCTTGTGTGTGGCTGCTGCCACATTGTCTTTTGAAAGACAAATATCAAAAACAAATATTTGCTGTGCTATTTACTAAAGCTCCCTGGATACTGATACAAATTTAGAAGAGTTGGCCCAGAAAACTCATTCAAACTGAGCTTAGAGTCACAAGAGGAAAACCATGAGGGATGTGTGCGTGCAGCTAATTTTGCTGAAAAGCTCAGGACCTGGCACTGCTTCTCTGAGCAAGGATGGGACTGTGCAGAGGCACTGGTGCATCCTGCAGCCTACGCTGCCTTCCCTGAGAGTCCTGCAGCATTCCTGTGGTGTTACTTACACACCTCATCAGAAGGAAGAAAGCTGGCTTGGGAATGTTTCTCTTGTGAATCTGCCTTTTTTCTAGCTTTACTTGTCTGCTGGCACACCTGAGCCAGTGTCCTCTTTGGGGGTGTTCCCCCTTTCCCCTGCATCTACATGCAGGAGGGTTTATTGCCAGCCAGCTGGGATGTGAAAGTGGGAACAATCTGCAGAGAGGAGAGAGCGGAACCTGCCGTGTCTCTGCTGGCCGCTTTGTGATGCCTGCGTGCTGCAGAGAGGTGCTTCCCTTGGGGGACCTGCAGGCTGTGGACTGAGTGGTCTCCAAGAACCAACATCCCAAAAGGAAGTCTCTGCCTCCTCTGCCACGCTTTCTTTGCAATATATTTAACTTCTTCTATCTATGGCTTCTGCATCATCATTTCCTCAGGCCACTTCATCTGGTTGTTGTGAAAATGAGGACAAGGTGGCAAACAACAAACACGGGCCCCCAGCAGGGCAAATAGACCCAACAAGGTCGAGTGTGACTCAGAAGACAGCAAGGCTCCCATTTTTCCCCTCACCTGCCTTTCTGTAAGGCAAGGTTTAGCTGCTTCTCAAGGGCAGGAGCACAGACCTGGGGGCTGGAACATCGTGCTCTGCAGGTGATTGTTGCCAGCTGTCTTCACTTTAATACACAGCATCTGCTAGAGAGGGCTTACCTGAGCCAAGCACAAATCCCAAGTCCCTGGTCGACCACCCCTGAACCAGTCAGATACAACCAGGTTGCAGGCTTTCCCGGAGATCCCTTCAATCACAGCCCCCTGCCTTAATTTAACCTGGTTATTTATACCTTTTCCTGTGTGTGTTTAATTATAGCAAAACCTGGCAATACCGCTGTGCTTAACGGTCTGTTGGCGTTTCCATTATGAGCCCAGACTGGAAGGGATTATACAGCCTGAGTGTTTGAACTGAGCCTCAGACAGAGACTTGGCATAGACTTGCAACCCAAATACAGAGATTTTCAATTGGCTAATGCCAGTTTTGAAAAGGGAACATTTTTCACATGCTTAGGCCCTTCCATTTGCTTAAGCTGTCTTCCTCTGTTTTAAACTCAGCAAGCAAGGAGTCGTAATTCAGCCTGTTACAGCGGTGACTCATGTTCACTGCACAGTGATGCCATAACCAGCCAAGGCAAGGCCTTCTGCCTTAAGAGGAATTACACACTGAGAGATGGCTGGGGAAAGTCAGCTCTTCCACTCACCGGAGTCACACCATCTGTGCATCCTAACTGCAGCTGCCATGGCCAGCATGAGTTGTCTGACCACGTCTCAGACTCTGCAGTGGAGACATCTAATGTCACCAAGATGTCCTGGACTTCATGAGCAGCCTGTAGCATTTATAGGGCATCAGTTGTTTCATCCTCAAGTAGACGAATCAAACAGGATAGCTTGATCCAGTCCTAAAAATGCTTTTGCTTCCCATCAGCTCTATGGGGAACCAGAGGTAATAGGCTCAGGCAGCAGTGTCCACACCGGGGTTAGTCTGCTGGGGCCAGTCACACTTGCTGGGAACCTAGAGTAGCTCCCATGGTGGGATGTGGTCCATCCATCTATCTCCACAAGATTTTTCTCTAACAGCATGGAAGGCAGAGCAAGAGCAGGTGAAAAGCAATGTCTTCTTTTAACGCACAGGAGTCTTTGACACAGAAGAACCAAGTGAATTACCCATGGTCTCCCAGTAGGTCAAAGCAAACCTAGATCTGGGAGCAAACCTAGATCTGCACTGCACACTGATGCCTCTGCAGTGGGCCTTTCCCCATTCTGAATGCATTAAGCAAGCAAGTTGATATAACAGGCAAGAGAATATCCTGTTTTGGGAAGAGTTATAAGTCAAGTTGGCCAGACATCAGCAAAGAAAACTAGCTTGTGAATGAAGAGAAGCTTATAGCAAAGACCACGTGTTCCAAACAGCCTTTCTCTTCAGAAAGCTTGCTTTTGACCTTGGTGGAAGGTGCTCTGTGCATGTGTCCAATGGAGAACTGGTGCATCCATTGCTGTCTCCAATCTCTTGCCTTTTTGGAACCTGAGGGGAGGGAGGGAAATACCAAACCCTGTACTCAGCTGGAGAAGAAGCATCAAGCCCCAAAGCTGCTGCATTTGCAGCTCATACCTAGAGGGATGCTATGCAAGGTGCCCTGGCTGCTGCTCCCCTGGAGCTGGGGCCGCACTTCGTTCCCCATCAGGGGATACCAGTGTTGGGTGAGCTCACCCAGGCTGTCCTAGGCAGCTACACCTCCTGACCTGGGAAGGGCTGGTGGGGACTGGACAGAGGAGACAGCTCTGTTCCCACCAGGGCTGTCACCATGGGAACTTTAGGGACCGAGGCCATTTACGGCTGGTTGTAAACCCTGACTCTGACAGCAAAGCCTTTCTTCGCCTTTTCCTCTGGACTTGGCCCTGGCTGTCTCAGAGAAAGCAGGCTCGAATTCTACCTCCGGCTGGCTCTGCACACACATCCCCTGGCACTGAGCGCTGGCCCGCTGCGTGGGAGCTGCTCGAGCTCAGCGAAGTGTCCTGGCTGTCTCTCCCAGAGAAAGTGGAGCAGACGCCTGAGGTTGCTGAGCATCACAGGTCTGGCAGCTCTGCAGACACCTGCGGATATGCAGGGGGAGGGAAATGGTGGGTTAGCGGTGCCATTGCCCCTGGGAGGAGCTCTCAGATCAATTTGTGAGGCAAACGATCTCTGCTAAAGTCTAGCTCCCCTCGGCAGGTTCCCAGCTTTGAGGCTGGAAAGGCTCATCTTTTGGCTTGGCCAAAACTGAACGTGCTGTGCTGAAAAGATGGAGAAGCAGCTGGCAGGAGCCAGCCTGTGGAGGAGAAGTTGAGGGCAGAAGGACTTCAGCAGCCAAATCTCATCTGGTCCTTCTTCTGATGCCAAATGCTCCTGGTGAAATCCACTTGGGTTGTGCAGTTCCTGAGGACTACCCCAGTTCTCCGTCCTACCCGGCCTTCCTCTAGAGAGAGAGAGAGGTAGAGAGAGAGGTTAAAACCCAGACCTGGTATCGATGCTGCTCTGTCTCCTGGGACTCTGTCCAGGTAGCTCATGACCCTCTTGTCCTTTTGCAGGCTCAGCACCCTCGTTGGACCACTGATCCCACTGTGTGCCACGGTGCCCTGCTAACAAAATGTGGTGGCATGACTATGGTGCTGAATGGGAGCCTCCATGGCAGGGAAATGTCTGGCAGGACAGGACGTGGGGACCAGGAGCTGCCCTGGTTCTTCACGGTGAAGGCCTGGGGGAGGGAGGGCATTTGCCAGACTGCCTGGCTTTCAGGAGTTCAGGTTTATGTTAAAAAGTAAAAGCTCCCTGTAGAATACAGAACCTGCTGTTACAGCAGAATAAAACATTCAGTACTCAATACTTTGTTATAATTTGGACTCGATGATCCTTGTGGGTCCCTTCTGACTCAGGATATTCTAACACAAAGAGAAAGCTCCAAGAGATACTCTCCAGCCACTCCATATAGAAAGCCTTTCAGGGGAGAGCTGCCAACAGATGCTCCCTTTCCCAATGGCCCTCGCATGCACAAATAACTCTCCACCTCAGTTTTCCCCACAGCTTGAGGTCCAGCTCTGCCCATCGGGCCTGCCAGGACCTGTGACCCCATCAGCACAGGAAGACATCTCCTGGCAAAGTGACGCACTTGGAATAGAATGGACCACTGCTTTCTCCATTCTTCTGCTTCATGCGCCCTGATTTCTGTGGCGGATGAGTCACTGGCTGGCCCCTTGGCTGGAAGATGGACCAGCCACCCCCATGCTGCTGACACAGCCTGAATACAGACTTTCTGCTCTTACCTAGGTATGAGACCAGGAAGAGGAGATGTGCTTCCTAAGAAAAAGTGACTGGATTTGTTCTGGGCTTCCTGTGGGATTCTGGGGGAAAAATGAAAAGGCTTTGCTGCTTTATGAGGGTAAGCGCTGCCTTTTTTTTTATTGTGTGTTGCTTTTGCGTTCTTTTATTTTTAAGAAAGTGGTAGGAAAATTCTCCTCCTTAAGGGAAAAACAAAGCAAAAGCAGAGACTGGTAGTGTTGACTGCTCATCCATGGAGAACAGTGGTCCCAAGAAAGGCTAATGTCTGCTTGCACTGGTTCCTAGAGGTAATGAAGTATGACTGTGAAGGGGGCTCCTAATACTAGTGCAAAGCAAGGCTCACAAGCTTCAAATGCTTTCCTGGATGGTCCCCAAACCTTCTGCCCTCCTTTGGGCGACAGCTGAGGTTGAAGACCTCAGACCTGCGAAGACTTCAGTGCAGCTGCTTCCAAGCAAAACCAGAGCCATCACAATGAAAATAAATAAACAAATGGTGCCATTCTGAGCCTCAGACATATTGGAGGGTTTCATCTGCACCACACCATCCAGGATGTGTCCCTCCTTGTTTGGGAGCAGTGTCCTGATTTACAGGCTATTACTTTCTGATGAATTCCCTCCTCTGTCTTCCAAGAGGGAAGCCTGCACACCCCTGGTAGCCTCTCAGCTCACGCTTAAAGGGCTCTGTTGGTTTCCATTAGCAGGGCATCACGGTGCAGGACTGATTTGCCCCCTACCAGGATGAGCACTCACAGTGTATTTCCATGACACGCAGCTACCCCTCCATACCTCGTGTTAAAGAAACCTTTTTGCAGATGCGGTCTTGTCCTGACACCCCCAAAGTCAGCCCTAATGCTCCCTGAGCACCTTTTGGCTGTCACCTCTGCCTGCAGTGCCCTCCAAGACTTCTTGGTTTAACTGAGTGCCTGCCTCATTTATTGCTGGTAATACTGAGCAGCTGGCTGCCCCCTCCTCCTGCCCCTCTCCTTGTTTCTTCTGGTTCTTGGGATACCCCAGCTTTCTCCAGGGCTGCAGCTTTGCTGGATCCTCTGCATCATTGTGCTGTGCTCTCAGCTGGTTGCATTTCTTCATGCTGAGTCCTCATGGAGGTTCACCTTCCTTTTCCCTCTTAGATTCAGTCCAGTTTCCCTTCAGTCAAATTCCCATCCCAAATCCTCCCTCCTCCCAGCAGTTCCTGTGTTTGTCTCTGGGTCCAGTCAGCCCCTTTCCCCACCTGTCTGTGCATGCATTGCTCATTCTGCCTGAGCCAGCATGGGGTGTGTGAGGCGGCAGGAGCTGCCTAGTCTCAGGGATGGACTGGACTTTTGATTTGGATTGCAGCGATCCACAGCTTTGCTTATCTGGAAATCCTGCTCAGCCCCTGGCTGGAGCGCATCCTGAAAGGGGAAAGGTTTCAGGGAATTCGGCCTGTAAGCTCTATAAGACTGCCTTAAGGGAGCACATGTGAAACGGAGTATTTCAAAGACTTGGCTAAGTTTGGCGGCAGCAAAGGGTGCATCTGGACTAAACCAAAGGCCTTCCCTGCTTCTCCTTTTGCCAAACTTCAAGTCTGCATGCCAAAAACATGCAGCTTGAAGAGCTCTTCAAAGAAAAGGTCATCAGATTTCTCTGTAACAAAAGCAAGAGAAACCAAAGCATTTCCCCTTACAATGTTCTTGGAAGTAGATGAATCATTTTGGCTGAAATTATATATTGTATAACTATATTTGCTTAGATAGTTCAGCATTAGGCAGCTAACCAGCAAGATGAAGTTCAACCCAAACATTTTAGCATGGCCTAGTTAAAACCAGCTGAATAACAGCTCTTGGCATGGGAAGAGTGACTGCAGGTCCACAGTACTGGGCAGGAGCAGGCTTACCTGCAATGCCTGTCCCTCGTGTCATTGCTTTCATACAGCTGCTGGAATGGAGATAATGTCTGGTCAGGCTGAGGGAAATTACACTTTGATCTTTTCTTGCCTTCATTTTCTTTCTCCTCCAAGCCAGAATGATAGTGCCCGATCTTTAACCTGTGAGTGGTATGCCTTGGTTTGGAGATGGCACTTGGAGTGGACATAGCATTATTTCTTAGGCAGAGTAAAGTTGGTCAGCTTATACCAGTGCTTTCCAGCTCCCTCAAACTTACACCTCATGGCAGCTCTGAATGGTGGTGTATCCTGCACACATCCTGCATCAGCAGGAGGCTGTGTGATCCTTACAGCAGGGCGAGGAGGGGAGGGAGGAGCGTAGCCAGGCATCACAGACCAACGTGTGCTGGGAAGTGCAGATGTGCAAGAGCAAATGGCTGAAGATGGGGGCTCCAGCGACAGGCAGGGCTGGACGAGGCTGTATCACTGCTCATGGCTGTACAATATCCTCTCCCATTTTTCTGCAGCTCAATGAAATGGTGCTTTACCAGCTTCTCTTCTGGCGGTCTGTGGTGTGTCTGTGTTCTGTCAAGCCGGGGAGTCAGCATCCCAAACAGAAGTGATGCTGCCAAGGACTGGGAGGAACTAGTCCTGCAAGGAGCCCAGCCCCAGGATGTACAGCTGGGCCATGGCAACTGGCATAGGGCTGCACTGCAGCAGCGGAGGTGTCGCAGAGGATGGGAGAAGCCTTAAGTCCTTGTTTAGCACCAGCTGCTGAAACACTGTGCACTGAGAGGTGGGTACAGATGCTGCCTCAGCTCAGGGCCCTCTTCCCTTCTCTCCGTCCTGCACCGCTGCTATGCCCTGGCACAGGCCACTGCTGTCACAGAAGGCAAGGAAGGCAAGAAGCTGACCCTGCTGTGGTGGTGCTGTGGTGGGTGCAGGCAGGGCTGGGGAGCAGTACTGCCCTTTGCGAAGGTGCTCTGTGTCCTCAGAGGTGCTGGTTTTGCTCTGCTGACAGCTTCCCATGAGCATTCTTTTTCCTCTCCGGGAGACTAAATAGCCTCCCAGCAAGGAGAATCTGGCAGTCATCCCAGGCCCTGCTGTGCCACTGGGGTGTTTGGGGAGGGGAGAGAATAGCCCAAGAGGTGGGCAGCAGGAACTCATGGTGCAGCCACAATTTTCACAGCAGCCTCCTTACTCTCCACCTCTGCCAAGGGAAGGGCTCTCCATGTCTCCTAGGTGCTCAAGGAGGAGCAAACTGCACTTTTCTTTCTGCTCATCTGCTGAGTCTATGGCATCTCTCTTCCATTTAAGTATTTCTTGCCACTGGTGATATGGACGTTTTTGATAAATGAAGAAGAAAGGAGGGACATGTCAGGGCCTGGACAAGGAAATAAATATTTAGACTAGGATCCACAGAAGCTAACATGGTGCTTTGCATCTGGCTGCCACCAAGATGTGATGAGCAGCCCCTGAGGCCAGGAGAGTTTGCCCGTCCTTTGCTTGGGTGCCTTGTGGGTACTCAGCATGGCTCCAGCATCGTGGTATCTCCTGCCAGCCTCGGTCATCTACTGGTGTTGCTCAGTTTGAAGCTGATGGAGGCCAGTAATGTGAGTCACCAGCCTCTGCTGGCCTTCTTCCACGCGCTCCATTTGGTGCTGCTTTGTGTGTGTGAGAGCGTGCTCCCCTCTCCCAGCTGTGCGTGCCTGCCTGCCAGCACGCCGCTGATCCCATCTGCAGCTGTGCTGGTTTTCTCCTCTCTTCTAGCTCTGAGAGTCTTGTTCATGGATTAGGGGGAAAGAAGAAGGAGGAGGAAGAAGGGGAGGGAGGGAAAATGAAAAATAAATGAATAAACCAACGCAGGGAGAGATGCCTGGTAGAAGTGGGTGTTTTCCCTACAAGCAGCATGGTGTGGCATCATCCCCACTGTGCCTTCAACCACCAGCAAGCAGAAGATGTCACCGCCCTACACCTTCCTGGAAGATGAACTGGGGTCCCTGTTGGAAGTCCCTGTGCTTTGCTGGGGGACTGCTAGCTCCTGTGGGCACCGTGTTAATTCCCAAGGAAAACCAAGCCACTGTCTCATGGCTTTGCACCCAGTTATGCTGGGGCTGCTTCCAAGCTCTGCATGTGGTGAGGGGGTCGCCCATCCTGCAGGCAGATGGACTGGACCTTCCTCAATAGGCACCAGCAGCTCTCGACCACAGTGTACGTCCTGTAGAGCACAGAGGTGGTGAATACAGAGCTGGACAGCCCCTCCAGCGGGAGATGGCTGCCAGCTGCAGAGCTAGGACACACAGCCTCACGGCCTGACAGCCTTCTTCATTGCAGAAGGTGCCCAGGAAGTCTCCAGCTGTGACAGTTTTTTTGCAGGGGAACCATGAGACATCCCAATGGGGAGAGTCCCACATGTCAGGAGGTGTTTGGAGGTAAGTTCTGCTCTTTGCAAAAGGCTGGGGAGGGCCTCGGGGTGGACTGCCCAGGATCCTGATTCCTGTGGTATCCTACAGACAGCATAACTGCCAGAAGGTCTTGCGGGTGAGGAGGTGAACCGAGTGACATTTTTGAGAACTCAAGTGGCATCCTCCTCTCTCCACTGGGGTGCTGAAGACTTGCGTGTGTCAGTCTGAAGCTTTCCTCTGCATATCACAGGAGGCTTGAAGACTTTGCCAAATGATCTGCACCCCACAAAAATCTGCAGTGGGTCTTGACACCCATCACGTGGGGTCTTCAGAGGATGAGCAGGACTGTGGGAAAAGTGGACCAGCCAAAATGGTATGGGTTGTACTACGCACTGTCTTGCTTGTCTATGTTTTACGGTTGATGAATTTGAAAAAGACTCCACAGCCATCAAAATATTGTCTTCCCCTCCAGAACCTTTCCTGTAGCAGACCGTTTCTGAAATGGGCCATTTGGATTTCCCATTACTTGGCCCTGTTAATCCTGTCTTTTCCCAGGAAACAGCAATGGCCTAAAGGTTGATTGTGCTTTACCTGGCATGGATGCAGATCTGTGGATTACAAGGGTCCCCCACCTGTGCAAACGAGATTAGGCAAGGCCCCAGGGACACGGGTCAAACTGGGACAGAGTAGTGGCTTCCCAGAGAGGGGGCTGGGAGGGCTGTAACTTCCTTAGCAGCTGTGATCCTGCAGATATGACGGGGAAGGCACTCAAGGGGTCTGGGCTGGTGTTTAAGCAGCCTGGAGCGGAACCAGGCTGACTTCACAGTTCACAGCTGAGGTGTTCACTGCAGGGAGCAGAAGGTATTTTCCCAGCCTTTCTGGCAGTCCTCATTCACAGCTGGAGAAACGCTTTGGACAAGAATCTCCTGAAGTCAAGCCCGGGTGCTCTGTGGGCTGTGGTGGACAGCAGCTTGTACATGAGAACAGTGAGGCCACAGCAAAGGCCTCTCTGCTTTTCACTGAGGTGCCCAGCACAGGGGGAAGGGCTTCTTGTGCCCTGGTCCCCATGCTGAGCCCCTGCCCTCAACCCGACCTTGCTCATCTTACACACCATGGATCTTCCCTGGCCTGCACAGCCCACGTGTGGTTGTGGCAGACCTCTGATCAGGGACTTTGCCCCCTGATCCGAATGCATGAGCTAATGTGGTGCCACCCCTCAGCCCAAGGCTCTCCCTGCCCCAGCCAGGCTGGCACAAGGAGTGGGCCCCACCCTGGTGCTGGGGGCAGGCAAGGAGGGGTGGCTTTTGCAGCATGTCTAGCTGTGCTGTGGGACAGGGTGAGGAGCATGGACCCTGTGGCAACCAGCCCAGAAACAAGTCTGTGGATGAAGAAGGGGTAGCTACTGTGTTGGCGGCGATGGTGGAAGTGAGGAAGGAGTGGTTGGAGAGAGGGGACCCCCATCCTCTTTGGTGCTCAGCACCTCAAAGGATAAGCCCGCAAAATTCCAGGGAGACTTCAGTTGCCCTCAGGTACTGCATCCTCTGCCATCATCCCGAAAGCAGCAATCTGGGTGTGCCTCAGACAGGGACCTTGGGCAGGAGCATCCTTCCCCCTCTCCTGCCCCAGCAGAAATGGCTGCCAGCTGGGGTGAAGGGTGGGGGCAGCAGCCCCCGGAGGCGGCTGGGCTGGGCTGGGCAGGAGGCCCAGGGAGGGGACAGGGCACAGCAACAGGCAGCTGCCGTGGCAGGCTGGCAGCACCCTGGTGGGTGCAGAGGCCAGACGGGCAGTCACGAGAAGGGAGTGGGGGGGACATTGTAGCCTTCGTCCCACTCACCACACGGTTCAGAGGGACGCAGAGGGGTTGGGAAATTTGTCCTCCCCTCCCCTGGCCCCTGTTTTGAGCGGCGGGGAAATGCACCCGGTACCACACGGGGAGGGGTGGGTCAGAGCTGGCACCGCAGCTCAAGCAGCAAGACTGGATGCTGGATGAAGAGCCGGTCTCCCGCAGCCCCTGGCGCTGCGAGTGTGAGCGGGTGCGGGCCCCCAGGCGGCCTCCCCGAGCGGAGCAGCGCTGGAGCGGGGCGGCCGCACCCCGCGTTGGGCAGCGGGGTCCCCAGGAGCCCCGGCCCGGCGCCCCTGCGGAGGTGCCCCTGCAGCACAGCCACCGCCGGCACGGCCCCGCCACCTGCAGCCTGCCCGCCACCCCCGTCCCGCGTGGGTGTGGGAGGCACCTTCCTCCCGGCTGCAGCTCCTCCGGCAGCCCCTCCTCCCCACCTGAGAAACAGGCTCCCTTCTCTTCCCGGCCGCTGTGCACACACCCGGCTCTGCACGTAGCAAATGGAGGCGATTTCCTCCTTAGCGGCACCACATGGAAAGTATTGAGCCGGCTGTGGTTTAGGTTTTTTATTTATTTTTTTTT
>VZTI01000612.1:615460-631765 GCA_013397865.1 Struthidea cinerea | reverse complement strand
TTTTTTTTTTTTTTTCCCCCTCCCTTCCCTTGCCTGACACGCTCTCTGTGTGCTGTTGGTTGCGGTATTAGATCTCCCACTCTCCTCTGCTCCTATACATCTGCTCCTGGTCGCCCTGCACGGTGCTGAACGTCAGGAAATTACTGAATCCGACAGTGAGCGCAGCTGTGGGCTGACCTGGCAGGCGTAGGGAGAAAGGGAGCTGGGGCAGTGGTAGCGGTATTGGGAAGCAGGCAGGGAAGAAGAAGGTGTTTGGGAGCCATGGCATGGCTCAGATCTCTTGTGCTGCTACTCTCCCCAGCTGTGGGGGTCCCCTTGTGTCTTGCACTCTAGTGTGGTTGGTGTCTTTGGGGTTGGTTTGTTCACAAAAGGCACTCAGGGGTACTTATTCTTTTGCCTTTCCAGTGGGTTAGTATTTCCCAGTGACAAGGAGGGTGAAACCACCAGAGAGACCGTGGAGAAGAGCCCTTTGCTCATCCTGCTGAGGACTTGGGGCTGGACATAGATACACAGTGTTTTGATTGTGTGAGATGCCCATCAGCCAGTGGGACTGGGATGGCCAAGGAAAACTTGTACTGACTGGGAGTGAGTCTCTTTAAATAACCAAAGCTTGTCACAGTCTGCCCTGGCAAGGAAAACAAAATGCTGGGGACCTAGAAAGGAGAGGTGTTGTGGGCCTCGAACTGAGGGTAGCAACCAGCATCAGTGCTCATACATACTGCATTATGAGGATTTCTGCTGTCATCATTGTCTCGGGACAGAGTCATTGTTCCCACAGACTACAATCCTGTTATTCTGTGGCCGGCTGCAGCACCAGGGAGGGAGAGCTGAGCACCCACAGCGCCAACTAGGCTGCCCATCAGCACAACTCTGCTGCCTGCCGGTCAAGGCAGGGGGAGGCAGCGCAGGGCAGGAGCTGTGCAGGGCAGCGCTGGTGGCAGAGCCCAAGGGCCGTTTGTGTGTGGGATGACTTTTCTCCAGGAAGGGACAGCAGCTGGGCAGGTATAGAACATATATAGACACCTCTGAGCTATCGGTGCCAATAGTTAGTCACCACAAGGACATGGTCCAGGCTCCATGCTGGGGGTAAATGACTCATGTTGAAGTCTGTGGGACCAGAGCTTTGTTGCTCTTGGCACTGAAGCCAGCTGGATTTAATGCTAGATTGGGTTCATCCTTCAGGACTGATAGAGAGTCCTTTGCAGCATGCTATGCCATTTGCAAGGACAGCACTATGCTTTTTGGGACAAGCATCCTATGAGCCCAAGAGCCATCGTCCCCATCAGTACCCTGCTGTGTGTTTGGGGGAGATGCCAAAGGAGTCAAGAAATTTGCAGTAAATTCTTACAGGGAATTTTTGCACTGGGCAGCTCACCAGCTTGCTGCAGTCCTCGTACTTGTCTCCGTGCCTCGTACTGCACACCAGCAGGGCTGCCTGCTGTGGCTGTGCTGAGTACACAGACAGATGTCACTGGAGGGCAAGGGACGTGTGGTGGGCAGGGTGTTTTAGAACCTGTTCTCAAGTTGAGTACCTGGGCTGCTGCTATGTTTTATTAGAAGCGTATAAAGGAGCTCCCCCATTTCTGTTTATCTGAGCTGGGCAGCTGGAGCTAATCCCTTCCCCTAGGAGATGCTGCTGGTTCCTCTTGCAGAAGCCCCTGGTATGTGAGGGCCAGAGCAGTGTTTCAGGAGAGGAGGTGGTGGCCCTTTTCTCCACTTACCTGGCTGGTGTTTGTCCTCTACACCATTTCCTTCCTCTAAGTAAGAGCCCACCTGACTAGCGTTTTAATCCCTTTCCTGCTGCTGCTCCAGGAGCTCACTGCACACAGGAATTGCTGTCTGTGCAGACCTTGCACCGTGACATCCCTTGGAGCACACTCCCTGTCCTCCCACAAGCTTCCTTCTCTGAGCTGGTTACAAACTTTCTCTCTTCCTTGGATTATTTTACATCCAAGCCTGGTCTTTTGTCTCTCCAGATTTTAACACTGTCCAAGTTCTGCTTAAGATCCGAGCCCCCTTCTTCTGCAAGCTGCAGTCGCAGTGTGGCCAGTGCTTGCAGAAGTTTGTGGGGCATGCAGAGCATGAGGGCTTTCAGAAAGCTGTGGGGCTCTTTAGACATCGGGGACATACTACGTTCTCCTTGTTTTGGTACTGACCTAGCCCCTTGGTGGGGTGCTAGGAGGGTGAACACAGGGTGCTATCTGCTGAACAAGCTTACAAGCTTGTCTACATCTTCCTTACAAGCCAGAGGGATTTTGCTCTTGAAACATATGCGGAATCTTTGGGCAGTGGCACAGCGTTTTCTCTGTTGCCAGCTCCTCAGTAACATCCCTGGCTGGATCGGCCTCAGACGGGCTGATCCACACAACACCAATAGACTCAGCTCTTGGTGGCCAATGGTGGAGGAGGAGACTGTGGGGTGACAGGAGATGCAGCCCATCAGGAGCCAAGGGAGGGCCCAGGAGATGGGGCTGCCTGGGGGTGGAACCCTGCAGTGCGGTAGGACTAGGTTCTCCCACCCCTCACCACCTCCATTTTTGGAGAAGCCTAGTCTTGTTAGTGCGGGCAGCTAGTTCTGCTGTGAGCTCAGGGATGCACTGAAGTGGGACTTTGGAAGGAGGAGCCTTCCCTCAGTGTGGCTCTGGCAGTCGGAGCAGAGCAAACATGTCCCTGTTTCCACGCATCCCTGTGCCTCAGGATGCATCTGCAGGCCTTTCCCAGTGCCTGACATGTGATGCCACACCTCAGTCTTTGGGGTCTCTCCTTGCTTTACTCTTCATCTGAGAAGGGCTGATCCACATCTTCTCTCCCCCACATCAGCTGCCAAGACCCTACTGCCACCCAGGCCCTCCACAAATACCACCACTCTTCTGAAAGCTGTGCAGCACTGCCCCAGTGCCCCAGCATCCCCCAGTTCTGCTCGGCCCCGTTAGCCAGTGACTTGCATCCCAGATGGTCACCTGCAGGGAGCTGGCACCAGTTAGGAGCAAGTCCCACAGGATCAGGTGCAAGGCACAAGTGGGCTGCTGCCACCCTCCTGCCTGGCTTTCCCCACGGCTCTGCCCTGCTTGCCAGGCTCAGGAGGGAGCATCCAGGGTGTGGAGATGGGGGCACGCTGCCTGGGATTCCTAGGCAAGCCTTAGCTAGAGCCCTGCTCCTGTACGTGCAGCCTGGCACTGAGACAGGAAGTGAGCCTCCCTGAGAGGCAGGGAGGGAGACTGGTGATAAATGAGCTGGCTAATTAATTCACACTCCTGATACATGTTTGCTCTCCCAAATGTGTGTGTTGGCATGATCCCGGGCAGGGCTTGGCCTGGCATCCAGCAGACATCCCCCTTTATCTTGGTTACTACATGAAACCTGTTAATTGTATCTCTCTCAAGCCCTGAACTCAGGATGGAGATTTCACATCAAACAGCAGCACTCATAAAGTGGATCTGAGCAGGGCACTGAGCTCGACTCCAATGCTGCGACGAGGAATAAGAGACCTCCCGGACTGTGGTTTCATCCCAGGCTCTTTGCAAACATCCTCCTCACCCAGCTGGAGCAGACAGGGTCTGCAGAAGGTTGTCCAACTCAGCCTTTAGCAGGCTACGCAGGGAAGTTTTCCCACTCTGATGATCTCTGCTAAAGGATGTCCCAGCCCTGCCTGCAGCAGTTGGGAAAAAGTGGCCACCTAAAGCTTGGAAACACGTCACATCTGCAGTGGTTTGAAATTGGGACCAAGTAATCTCTGTAAAATCCTTATCTGGAAATCAGGCAGTGAGGCTCATCCCAAAATACATATGCTGCCAAAGCTCTGTGTGTAGCACGGACACGAGGGTGTTACATATGCTGTTGCTCTTGCAGGAGCTGGCTGCCCTGCTCCAGGAGTGTCCCAAGGCTTCCTGCCTGTCCTGCACATGCCCTGCAGACAGCTTGTTAATTTCCATTCCACAGCCCAATCTCTTCTTCGTCTGAAACAATTACTTAAAAGTTTCTTTGCAGCCTTCCAGGCGTCCCACCCTTTTGCTGGCTTCCATTTCCACAGCTCCCTTCAGCTTGTCTCCACAGGACTTTGCCACTAGCCTCCCTTCAGAGGAGCTTCATAGCTGGGGCCCAGCGTGGGGGTATATGGAAAAACTGGGGGTGTTTTTTCTTACTTTACAGACCAGACCTATGCCTTCAGACAAAATTGAGAGAAGCCCCTAAAAGGAGCATGGGAGAAAATCTGGGCAGTGCCTTGTTGCCAGGGGAAAACAGGTCTGTTCTTAGAAAGGGCAACATCCAAGAGACCCTCTTGGGACTGCTTTTGGATGAGGAGCTTCAAAGCAACAAGCCAGGTCAGCAAGCACATCCTTGCTTCTCTTCTGGAGTGATCGTCTTATGGTGACATAGGTAATAATAAAAGGCTTTTTTGCCTTTGGTGACCTGCACCACTGGGCCGTACCTTGTGTCTGGAGTGCAGGAGCTGATTTTTGACCAAACACTCCTTGTGCCAGCAGAGCCCCTGGGGTGCTGCTGGGTCCTGCTGAGGCACAAGATTATAAAAGATGGCTCCTTCCAAGGATGTACTTCTCCCAGAGCAGGCAGCCAAGCAACAAACCTGGCACCAGCCACCAGGGATATGAGGAAGACCAGGAAATTCAGTGAGGCAGGTTCACAGCTGGGATAAAGCAAGTGGCTGATCTCTGTCTATGCTTCCCAGCATCACAGTGGAAAAAGAGGTCTGGATAAGATGTGTGGGAATCCTCTTCCGGACACAAGTGGGTGAGAAGGGAAGGAGCATGCAGGTGCTTGTTGGGGAAGCAGGCCAGCAGGCAGAATTGATCACCTGGTTGCGCTGGTAGAGTGGAGGCAGAACCTGCTCCCTCCCAAGACCTTAAGAAAGTGGGGAGGGACCATGCAGTTGTCGGAAGTGGAGGTGCTATGTGTGATGGGTGGGAAGGGAGACTGGTGTCCAGCAAAGCTGTAGCAGCTCACTATCATGAGATGTCCCACAGGCCATCTGTCTGTGTCCTATAAACTCACAAATCACCTCTCAGCTTGAATCACTGCAGCAGCACAGCAATATTCTGCACAGCTTTGTCTCTTCCCTACCTAAACATGGGCCGATCCCTTCCCCCAGCTGCCCTTCCCACACTCACTGAAGGCAAACCCAGCTCTTTAATTCCAATCACAAATTCTGGAAATGATTAGTGGGCTGTCATCACTCAGCCCCACCGGATATTGGGCACGGGGCATTTCCGTCCCCTGTAATTGATCGTGTGCAGGGCTGCCTGGCTCTGCGGCAGGCAGGGGAGAAGTGAGTGAGAGCTGGGTGTAGTGTTTCCCTCTGCCTACCTCGCTCACGGCTCAGCTGGGAAAACTGCTGGACCAAGAACAGGGCAAAGAATAAATTCATTCATGGCTAAAGGTAAGGGGACAAGGCAAAAAGGTTCCCCAAAGAGTTGGGCCTATCCTGTCTAGGAAAAGAAATGAAAAACAGTGTGGTTGGGACAGCAGGGCAATGCTGGGGCAGCCCCTTCACTGATGCGCAGAACTGCACTTTGTGAAACTGCTGTCGCATCCCTCAAGGGGCCTGGGAACTCAGTGGCCCATTCGTCCAGGGTGCCCAGAGGCAGCTGCCAGCTCCAGCCTGATGGAGAGGATGCTGATCAGCATCGCACCCGCAGCCACTCGGCAGCCTTTGTTCCCTGCTCTGCCTGCCCCTTTCCCAGGGCGCTCTCTGGATCCTGGGAGCTGCCCGTTTGCCAGCTGCCTAGCGAGAGCTGCTATCTGCCCCGTGTGAATGTCTTTGCATCCATCCAGCAGACTCCCAGCCTTCCACTGAAACGTCTCATTGTGCAGCTGGCTGGGCTACGTGAGCCTGGCTACGTGGAGCTTTGAAGTTAACTCTTCCTTTTGAGTCAACAGAGCTGTGTGGTGTAATTGTAAAATTTCCCTTCATTGGCTAACCTCCTGATGTTAACAAAAGCTCCCTGCTATGTAAACCAGCCAGATGCTGCAGGATGCTGTCTGCAGGCTCACGTACACTCCTTGTGCCACACGAGGTGCTGGACTTGCACCTGCAGGCTCCCTCAGCCAGGCAGAGAGGTTGGAGCCACGTGCCCCACAGATGGGGCAGAGTTCCCTCATCCTTTTGTCAGTGACCTCAGATGTGTCTCCCTTCCTTTCAGATTACTTGGCCCTGCAGAAATCCTGGCTGAAATGGTCTTAAATGTGGTTGTAATTATCTTAAGAAGAAGGGGTGAGGTTCCAGATGACTCGGGAATAAAGGCAGAAGGATAGTACCTGTTTTTAAAGGAGTAAAGGAAACGGAGTCACAGGACTTCAGAACTTTCAGGCTGCCTTGAGCACCATCAAGGGCCCTAGAACAGACACCCTACTTATAAGGCTGACCAAGGTAGCAAGGTGAGAAGTAAGAGTCAACATGGGTTTGGCAACTGCCTAATTTCCTTCTGCAGCAGGGTTGGAGGAGATGAGCAAGACGTGTCCTGGCTCTAATGCTGAGAGCTACTTGCACGATCAATCTGGTTGTTGGTTTCAAAGATGTGTATTACGTTCCACAGAATCATGGAATGTTAAGGGGTTGGAATGGACCTGAAGGATCATCTAGCCCCAACCCCCCCTGCCATGGGCAGGGACACCTCACACTAGACCAGGTTGCTCAAGGCCTTACCGAACCTGCCTGTGAACACTGCCAGAGTCGGGGCATCCACAACCTCCCTGGGCAACCTGTTCCAGTGTCTCACCACCCTCACAGTAAAGAATTTCTTCCTAATATCTAACCTAAACTTCCTCTCTTTCAGTTTGTACCCATCACTCCTTGTCCTATCACTACAGCTCCTGACAAAGAGTCCCCGTTCATCTTTCCTGTAGGCCCCCTTCAGATACTGGAAAGCTCCTGTAAGGTCTCCATGCAGCCTTCTTTTCACTGGGCTGAACAGCCCCAAGTTCCTCTGCCTGTCTTTGTTGGGAAGGTGCTCTGGTCCTCTTATCAACTTTATGGCCTGCATCTGGACTTCCTCCAGCAGTTCCATGTTCTTCCTTGTGCTGAGGACCCCAGAGCTGGATGCAGCACTCCAGGTAGGGTCTCACCAGAGCAGAGTAGCGGGGCAGAATCCCCTCCCTTGCCCTACTGGCCACTCTACTTTTGATGCAGCCCAGAATTCCACTGGCCTTCTGGGCTGTGAGCGCACAGTGCCGGCTCACGTTGAGTTTTTTGATTTGCCATGTGGTGGTTGCAGGCCCTTTGGAGCTCAGGATGGGAGTTCAGGCAGGGTGTGACACTGGTGAAATGGATATAAACAGGATGCAATTCGTAAGGGCAAATGCAAGCCACACACAGCAGGATAATTTGCTGTATGCGTATACGAGGGGGCAACAGGGCCTTCAGAAAAGGACTTGGATATCATTGAGGTGATGGGTGTCATTACTGAGTGACTTGATGACACACAGATGTGAAGAAAAACAAAAGTTGCTGCTAGGCTATAAAAACAAAAGTGCCACAAGCACCAGGCATGCCGCAATCATTCCACTTTATGAAGTATTAGGAAAGCCTCATACTTTCTGGATGTATTCAGTTTAGGTAATACAGTTCAAGAAAAGCTTGCACCTATTAGAGTCCATGAAAGATGATCAGCAGCCTAGTAACCATGACCTATGAGTAAAGTTTCAAAGAACTTAATTTGTTTAGTCTGCTTATGAGAGGAGGAAAGGGAAAACGTGACAACCTTCACATTTGTAAAAAGGCTCTAAAAAAGAAACCAAACAAGTTGTTCTCTATCTTCAGGAGGTTAGACATAAGGTTAGACATCAGAAAAACTTTTCAGCTCCTTAAGGGCTCCTGTTCTCTTAAGACAGAGTGCTTTGCAGAGACCGCACAGTCAGAATCACAGAATGGGTCAGGTTGGAAAGGGACCACAGTGGCTCATCTGGTCCAACCTTGCTGCTCACACAGAGCCATCCTAGAGCACATGGCACAGGATTGTGTCCTAACAGTTCTTGAGTATCTCCAGTGAGGGAGACTCCACAAGCTCTCTGTTGTGGCAATCTGCTCCAGTGCTGGGTCACCCACACAGTAAAGAAGTTCTTGCTCACGTTCAGGTGGAACTTCCTGTGCATCAGTTTCTGGCCACTGCCTCTTGTCCTATTGCTTGGCACCACCGAGCAGAGCCTGGAAACATCCTCGACACCCTCCCTTGAGATACTGACAGACATTGATGAGGTCTCCTCCCAGTCATCTCGAGGCTGGACAGGCCCAGCTCCCTCAGACTTTCCTCTTAAGAGAGATGCTCCAGTCCCTTAATCATCTTTGTTACCCTCCACTGAACCCACTCCGGAAGCTCCGCGTCTCTCTTGTCCTGAGGAGCCCAGAACTGGACACAGCACTTCAGATGTGCCTCACCAGGGCTGAGTAGAGGGGCAGGATCACCTCCTTTGACCTGCTGGCAGTGCTTTTCCTAATGCACCTCAGGACACCCTTGGCCTTCTTGGCCACAGGACACACTGCTGGCTCATGGACAGCTTGTTGTCCACCAGCACCCCCAGGTCCTTCTTTGCAGAGCTGCTCTGGGGCATTGGCCACTCCTCCCAGCTTTGTATCATCAGTGAACTTGCTGAGGAGGCATCTGCCTCTTCATCCAGGTCATTGATGAACAAGTTGAACAGTACTGGGCCCAGTATTGAGCCTTGGGGACACCATTGGTGACAGGCCTCCAACCAGACACTCCAACTCCAACAACACAATCTCCTTCTTGAGAAATTTCCAAAACCAAGATGCTACAAATACTCGTCAGGCCTGCTTGGATAGTGGTATCTGTCCTTGGCAGAGATACAGCTAGATGATGTCTCGGGTGCCCTGTTTTAGATCATGCACCATTACATGGTAAGGCACAGCTGGTCTTTGCAGGCTGACAAGGGCATAACAGTGATTCTCCCAACATTGCCATGTTTTCTAGACGCTACAGCATATTCCCTGTTTCAAAATGTGGATAGCCTTGCAAGACTTCTGTCTGTGCTGGTTCATCCTGGTGCTGAAGTGTGCAAACCACTCCTTCAAACTCGAATGCTCTGTGAAAGCTGGCTCAAGCAGTGAGTGCCTCTGCCAGAGGGTAAGCATGTTCACAGAGGCTGGGTGGAGTTTGCATGGAAAAGCTAGACCCTAAACCTCGCTGACACAGAAAAGCCAACCCACCACACGTTAGTGTAATGGAGGCACGTTTGCAATGAACGAGCTGACCGTTGTCTGGATTATAGCACTGAGATGAGAGAGGCCACTGTGGTATAAACATCTGTCAAGAGCAGATGAGGTCTGCAGCAGAGACATTCCCCACAGGTTTATATGATTTTCAAGGACCTGAGGCCAATGATCTGTTTTCTGCTTCTCCGTGATTTCACAGAAAAGCGACGTCAGTGATCTCATGACCCATTAATAAATAATTCCTCCAAACTCCTTGGCTGAATCGCCCTTGTGTAATGCGCAGGATGAAACCAAGGGGAATAGCTTCCTCCAAGATTTCATATTGCAGCTCTAGAGTATTTGATAAGGCCATCCTGCAGAGATTACAAAATCCCCGTGCTTGGAAGGGAGGAGAAGGGGGTCACAGTAGATAATACAAATTAGACCTTGGAAAGTACCTTCTCTGAGTGTCCTGCTTAGCCAAGATGAAAATTCCCCAGCAGTTGGTTCAGTTCTGCTGGATGAAGATATACATCCATTCAACCCTCAGAAGCTACGACTGGCCCTCCAGACATTCCCAGCTTTCACTGGAAACCAAGTAGATTGTGTCTACAATATTGATTTCTACCAGCCAGCATAGCTTTGCTGCTTGAGGGCATTAAGCAGGGAAACAGCCACACCAGCCAAACATCTCATAACATCTCATTTTTGTATCTGGCAAATTTGTTCCAGGGGCTGAACTTGGAGGAGTATCACAACTTCCTCCCCTCCCCGTCTGACTGTGGTGCTCAGGAGACCGAGTCATCCATTTTTCATGTGGAGCTCCCCATCGTTCCAAGGAAAAGGTCATGCTTCCGGCATCCCTTGGCGTGTGGGTTTCCATTCATTTGTGGATGTCCCGGCAACGTGCCATCCCCACGACAAAATGGCTGCTGCTTAGTTCCTCTACTATGAGTTCATCCCTTAGGATTTTGCTAAATTTCTCCAAGTCTTTTGGACAGTCTGAGTAGAGAGCACTCAGCGTCTGGAGGTTTTGCACTGTGTTCAAGTCAGAAAGGCTGCCTGTCCTTTTCCCTTGATTCCTGCAAGTCCTGCACAAGGCAGGACTGAATCAGACCTTTTGCTGCTCCATATTTTCAGGCAGCAGAGGTGTATCTGTTCCCATGACTTGTCAATGGGCTCTGTTAGCAGGAGTAAAACATTAGGGAACACTATATCCCCTCTTGCCTCCTGGTCTGGAGAATATTAGATGAATAAATATCCCAAGGCAGACCAGCTAGGTCAGGGCCTTCTCATTGGGAGAAGTCAACCAAAGCAGACTGGGTGGTCATCAAGTGGTCCACTTGCCCTGGGGAGCACATAACACATCGCTTCATGGTGGGATCTGCTGATGTTCTCCTTGGTGTGGACAAAACTCCCCTGTTTCGCAGAAGGTGGTAAACAAGCCCTGGACCTCATCCCTTGGCTCCAGGGCATACAGTTGCAAAGCTCCTCTGAACAGTGTGGGAGGAAGGCCTCCACCCTCCTTATGGCTGCCCAGTAATGATCCACAGCTGCAAGCCTCTCCCTTCCATGCCTGGAAACCCAGGCTGGCCTCACGGGTGTGGCACAGGCTGTTTAACCCGTTCCCTGGGCAGATGGATGGATGGATGGATGGATGGATGGATGGATGGATGGATGGATGGATGGACAGATGCTGCTGATGCACTGGGAGCCTCTCTCTGCTGGACTGGCTGGTTGGGTTGCCAGAAAGGTACTGAAAGGCTGGGGGTGCAGGGTTCATATGCCAGGGGGAATTACAACGGTTTTGCTTGCTCCCTGCTCGAATATGCCCCAGGCAGCAACATCTTCCCTGGGCCGATGGCTCTGCAGGCACTGGAGCATGACTGGGAAGTGTGCTGCTTGGCAGGAGGATGGGTTCTCCCCAACACCTTCTTCACAGGGCTGTTCCCAGTGGCTCCTGCCAGCACCACGGGGCTGGGGGTGTCCATCTGGCGGACATGCAGGTCGGTGGGTTACTGCAGGGTGCCCTCTTCTTCCACAGCCTGGCATCCCGGCAGCACCTGGGACTTTGGCTCCATTTTTTAAGCAGCTTTTGTCCCTTGGAGAAGGTCAGCAGCAAGGAACCATCTCTGGCTGGCTCTTCTGTGCAGGCGCCGGCGAGTGGCCAGCTGCTGGTGTGATGCCTACGTAGCACCGGACCATGGAGATGGGGCACGGGATTCCTGAGGTGACGGGACTGAAGTGCGAGAGTGGAGCAGCACTGGATGGTGAGAGGCTTTCTCTGCTCACACAGCTAATAGACTAATTAGCAAGGAGCTCGAAACTTGGCTGTGTTTGTTGTCAAATGCAGGCCCCTTTCCAAGTGGTGTTAACAGCCCTCCCTTTTCAGTCTGCGCACATTGTACAGCCAGGGCTTTTCTGCTGCTTTACAGAGGATTCTTCATTTAGTAATGGATATAGGCTGAATAGCTGTTGCAGCTATAGGTGACACCAGGGTCAGGAACGAGGGGTGGCAGGGAGGGGGCAGGAAGGGGGCAGGGTCCTGGGGCTGGGAGAGCGGTGGGAGGCTGGGAGAGGGGATGGAGGGGACACTGACCCAGCCGTGCGTAACGCGCAGCTGGGCTGGGTGCAGCGTGGAGCTGTGGGGACGCTGCAGGCTGCCACGGTGGATCGAGGTACTTAGCCAGCTGAGCTTCCCAGGGACCTGTGATGGAAGGGAGGGGTGTCTGTAGGTGAGAGAGGAGTGCATGGGCAAAGGTGTGCTTCCGAGCGGAAGGTATTGCTCCTCGTATGGCTTCTTGTGCCATTTGCCCACTTCTAATTAAGATGCATTTAAATTGTTCAAACGATTCCTTTGATAAACACTCCCCTTTCACACAAGAGACAAAAAGTTCACAGAGGCGAAAGGCTGCCGGCACTGGCAGGACGCTGGCAGCATACGGGCGAGGGGCGGGCGAGCTTCCCCGCCACCCTGCTGCCAATGCAAATCTCCCAGCGCAGCTGAGCCGAGACCAGGGGAAACCGGGAGGGTTTCCGCCAGGTTCCCACAAGCACGGGAGCCGAGGCTGTGCCTGCAATCACGTCTGCCCGCAGGCAGCGGCCTTTGTGGGCGCCCCGGCTAATGGTTATTCACTGCCGGCCGGAGCAGGGACTCCCGGCACCCTTCCATCCGGACACCTGGCATTTCAGTTCACTCCAGCGTCCCAAATGATGTGCTTCTGACTCTCCAAATTCAGCTTCTCCTTAGGAGTATTGCCCCTTGGTTCTCCCTGGTGTGCCTGAGACCTAAGTGGCTGGGGGCTCCTGGGGCTGCCCTGTCCCCCCAGGCCAGTGCTTTTTGCAGGGAAGGCAAGGGAGGGAGATGAGGGCTTTGCAGGGGTTTGTCTGCAGCCTCAGCTGGAGGCAGGGTAGATGCCTGCAGCCCTGGCTATCCCTCAATGCTCCACAGTGCCTGGAACAGGGTATAATTCACATCTTCACCACACACTCAAATACTGCCCCAGCCAAAGCGATGTGAGCACCTGCCAGCTGCGTACAAATATTATCTGGGTGTCACGGCAAATATTAGGCACAGAGCCTGGAGGGTGCCCAGCCTCCCCCTGAGCTCCGTGAAGACTGCTTGCCCGCAGCAGGCCTGGCTTTCCCACAGACATTTGCACTGACATGGCACCGCTGCTGTTGTTTCCTTTGGATTGAGGCCAACTGCTTATGGAAAAGCAGCTGAAGCAGCACGGACAGCAGGTAGCACAGAGCTGGGCTGGGGGGTGTGCCCTGCCAATGCAATGGCTCACTTCCCTGGCATGGCATGGTGTAAGTTGCCCAAAACCTCAGGTGTAGGATGGTGGTTTGGCAGAGTCATGACTCCGTGACAAAAGCCATGACAGAGTTTGACATATCCACACTCATTCATGTGATGCTTGGAGCCAGAAAAGGCTTCTAAAAACATGTCTCCTCCTGCTGCCAGAGATCAGGAGAAATTAACTCCCTTTAATAGAAGTTAGGGGACCTAATATCAAACCAGGTATTTGAGCCCTCTTACACCCTTGCCACTTACTGCCAGGCTTTTGTCCCTGTAAAATCTCTTAGATCATGTGATGAGCACTCCATGCCAACCCATATTTAGCCAGCCCATGGCTGCCTGGGAGCTGGTGACAGTGTGTGGAGTGTGACTTGCCATCATGCTGGCTGTGCTCAGCTTCCCCAGCTGAGCCACTGACCCAGCTGCAACGTGGCCAGAGACACTTCTGAGATGGCTGTGCAGACTGCTGGGGTGCTGAGCACTGGCACCGAAAAGCTCAGGATCTCTGTTTGGGCCTAAGGGCCAAAGTTTTCCATGAGCATCAGCTTCTAGCCTGGAAAATACGTTTGGCAACAGGGTCAGGTTTCCAGCTGAGAAGAATGAATGATCTCACCACCAACTAGACTATTTCCAGAGTGACATTTCCCTAATGGAGTGCTCCAGTGCTAAGCTCCTCTGAAGCAGCGCTGGTGGCACATGGCAGGGCCAGGCTGTTTCCCCATGTGCCGGCTCAGCTTCATCATTTCCTTTGCTTATCCCCCGTGTGTTAGGGATTTCAGTGCAGAGACCTGGCTGTATTTGCATTTCCAGTTTTTTTCTGTGTTTGCCTCGCTGTGTCTGGATATCTCCACCGGTTTTCTGAATGCTGGTAATTCCCACCCTTTAATCTTCCTTCTAAGATCCGTTTTAAATTCACACATCTGTTAATTTGTTGCTCATTTGGGATCCAGGCCTAGGGGTTGGACAGCCATGGAGGCAGTCCCTGTTCCAGTTAGTTCTCACTTTAAACAACCCCTGAAATTCCCTTTGAACAACCTCTTCCCCATGGTCCTTTCAGTTTATCCCTTAACTTGCCTTCTCCTTTCTGCCCCTTCCCTTTTCTGACCACACCACTTCTTATGCTTTTCATACCTGCTTTCCACTCATCCCAGCTTCCCAGCTCCTACTTCTTGGCCCCTCTTCTTCCTCTTTCCCAGCGACCTGCCTGTTTCCCTCGTGGCAGAGAGGTTGCCATGTCACCCCAGCACTGTGCCCAGTGGTCTGAAATGAAGTCCGATGCACTTTTGTTGGACCTTGCTGTGCCTTGGCCAACAGGCCAAGATGCCTTTCCACTAGGAGTACAGAACTGAACAGCCCACACATTTGGAGAGCGCTCCAGAGCTGGTTTGGACCCAGGAGCTTGGACTTTGTTTGCATGTCTACCCATCTTAGCTGCTCTGCTCAGGCTACCTGGATCAAAGGCTCACTCTTCCTCACTGGGCACTGCAAAGGCAGTTTGCAGGATGCAGTGAATGAAGGATGTGATTAGATTTGCCTCATTTGCCTCCATTGAAGGGAACGTGGTGGCAGCCAATCACCAATCTAGCTTTTTCCACTTTTATAGACACATAATTGCTCATCTGCTTCAAGAAACCTGGATTATTGTTTGGCAACCCCTACTTTGCTGCGACTAGAAGGATGAGTTATAAATCTGCTGTGTACATGACGTGTTAGGAGGCAGTTAGGCATGCTTCGGGGCAGGGGTGAGGGGCAGGGGCAGAGCCAGGGCCTCGGGGCTGGGCTAGCGAGCCACAGTGAGGACATGAAGTTGAAAGTGCTGCCTTCACGCAGCAGTTGTTACATGTCAGGCCTGCTTATACACTTAATGCTCTTAAATGCTTTTGCTCTCTGATAGCCAGAGGCTGGGTAGTGGCCTTCTACAGTGAGTAACTGAGAAATGAATAAAATATTTACAAGCGTGATTGAAGCTGGTGTTCCTGTCTCCCCATGATATTTGCCTCTCCCTGCCCACAGTCTTCTTTGTGTTTCCCCTGCAGAGAGCCAGGGCTCTGCGACAATGCCCGCTGGCCTGGTCTGCAAGTGACACCGAGCAAGGGAAGTAACTTGCTGCCCAGGAGCATCTCAGTACCCTGAAAAGGCACCAGCCGCCCCCAAACCCATGTGCTACCGCCTCCCCTTGGGTTTGTCTGCTGCAGGATGAATATCTTTCTCAGAGGATCTCAGTTGCTGAAATCCCTCCCCTCTGAGGAGCAGTTCTTTGGGTTGGATATCCCAAAAGCATGCAAAAGCAGATGCGAATGGCAGAGAAACACTGCTGACAGGCACTGGCCACAGAGTCGTGACCCACAGGAGCTGCTGTGGGCTCTATCCCTGCATAGCTACACTGTTGCTACCTCCCCGGAGAGCAGAAGTGCGACGTGCTCTCCCGGACGTAGGGACACCTTGGTTGTGGTGTGGGTATATTCTTAGTCGTGCCAAGGGTGGGTTTGAGGTCACTACATGCCTATTGTCCGGTGTGTGATATTCCAGGGACTTTCCTACCCCAGCGGTGTCACCCACGTGTGTGTAACTGTTACTGACAGCTGCTGACTCATGAGTGCAGCACACCAACCGTCTCCAAAATATCTGGAAACCTCATTCATTTCCAGGAGATGAGGAGAAGGAGACTAAGACTTAACTCCCAGTTGGCCTGTGACATAATGCACAGAGGTGCACATGAAGAAACCATGTCTTCTGAAATGCTCCACTGTGTCAGTCCCTTCCCTTCCCTTCCCTTCCCTTCCCTTCCCTTCCCTTCCCCTCCCTATGAATACAGGGGAAATTGTGTCTGAGTGTGGAATATGAATGTTGGGTGATTTGGGGAGGCATTTTTGAGTGGGGGGTACAAGTGAGACTTCCTTTTGCTCCTGAATTGGTGGGTGAGAACTGGGAGCAGGGCAGGATGCTCCCAAACAGGAGTGCAGGAGGTGGCCAGGATGCAGGGGGTTGAGCGGAGGGAGGCAGGGAGGGAGCTTTGGTGCTCTGTGGGAGCTGTGCCGGGCTGGGAACCGCTCTGAAACTGCTGACACAAGCAGAAGGGAGCAGCAGCAGCAGCGTGATCCCCGGCACGGCATCGCACACGGGCCAGCGGGAGGAGGCGCGTGGCCTTGGAACAGTGGAGGTCACTATTTCTCCCTCTTAGGTCAAAGCTGGCAAGGTGGCTGGTGAGACAGAACCCCACACCTGCCTGCTTGGAAACTCGTGAGCACCTGGGTGGCAGCGCTCGGGGATGTGCGCGGGGGCAGGTGCTGCCCTTGGGCCAGGCGCAGCCCGGGGACAAGCAGCCTGTCCCCCGCCGGCT